>ADNK01002346.1:0-124488 GCA_000320545.1 Bigelowiella natans CCMP2755
ACCTAACCCTAACCCTAACCCTAACCCTAACCCTAACCCTAACCCTAACCCTAACCCTAACCCTAACCCTAACCCTAACCCTAACCCTAACCCTAACCCTAACCCTAACCCTAACCCTAACCCTCAGCATGGACGTGTGCACGAGATGCGCGCGCGATGTTGTTTCAGTTGAAAACGTCTGCTATGACACGCAGATGAGTTTGCGTGGAAACAATGGTTGTGCCAAAATTCCACCTGGAACCCGCTAGCCCGCAAAACCGCCGTGCACGCGGTTTGTGCAAACCCGTGCCCGTTGTGGTCGTTGCAAACACGAATGAGAAAGTTTGCATTGTTTTGCCAGCAGGTTGACAAACAAGTGTGTGCATCTCAAATTGTTGGGCACACGCATGTTTTTCCAGCGCAATTTTTGAGATCAAGTGGTTTTGGGGCATGCAGTGTTTGATTGCAAGTTTTCATGCTCATGTGCTCAGGCATGGCTGGCATGGATCAAAGCAGAGACGCATTCCACGTGGATGCAGTGATGCTGGCTTGCATTGACCACTGGCTAGTTGAGATCAAACGTCAAAGCGCCGAAGTGAAAATCGCTGGGTGCCGTGACAATCGATTCAGAATTGTGAGGTGGGCAAATTGACAAATTGCACAACACAGCACAACCAGACTCACACTCTTCAGCACATGACCCTTCTTGGTGCGTTTGTCACTGCCTCGATTCATCAATCAAAAAACTTCTTGCACAAACGTGTCATTCGAATCTTCCTCCTTCTTTTGGTGAAAAAAAATCGTGCATCTTGCGTTTCTGTCTCTTGAAAGGCGTTTTTCCTCGCCACACATTGTTTTTGGAATTGGCCACACCACCATGAGACAAGAAGTAGGAGCGAAACAAAGATGCACTTTTTTTTTGGCAATTGCTGGTTCCAGTTGTGGTTGTCTTTGGCGTTGACGATGGGACGATGGTGGCCATGGCAAGAGCATCCGCGCTCTCAGTTGTCTTCTCATGAATGCCTCCATGTCGTTGCTGCATTGACAGCAGCAACGTGTTTTCTTTCTCTGTCTTCACACTGTGCTGCTCCATTGTGGATCCCTCACGACGCCCCGTGGTGGTGTCTCCCACATGAACCCCCGCGAATGAATTTGCGTTGACATGGCAATGGTGTTGATGCTGTAGAATCAGTGTGGGTGGTGGCGACTTCCTCGTGCAGTCCATCACTGTTCCTTTTCTTTTCGATGTTTCTTGTGCCTCTGGTGAATGTGATGTTGTTGTTGATGTCACTACCCCTTCTACTGCCAGCGAATTTTTGCAGGAGGATTCACCATTGATGGAAGAATTTGTTGCTGCAGCCGAATCAATGGTCATTATGATGCTCGTTGCTTCTCGATGTGTTTCTATTTCTTTCCGTTTCAATGCAGTCGCGGTTTGATTGTCGATTCTCCTCAACACATCAGATATGTCCGACAAGGGTGGGGCGGTCTTTGATCGCTGTCAACACAGCAGCATTATCACTCCATCACATCGTAACAAATCACAACTGCTAGCAACACACTGCAACTTACCACTACACGTTCGTAGCATGGAAGAACAAACACATCGTACACATCAATTAACACCACAAAATATCTGCAAAATTGGGTATATCATGATTTCAAGCCTACTTCGACCTGATTCGTAAATCATTTATAAGTTATACTACCTGTTTCTGGAAATTTGAAGAACCGATGATGACACTGCTGGCACTAAGACAACTGCCACTACTATTGGTAGTAGTGGTAGTAGTTCTACTAGAGTGAATATCATGAGTTCGATTTTGTAGTGCATTGGATTTATTTGGTGTTGGATTAGGAGGAAAGAACGAATTCGAATTCTTCTTCTTCTTACACCCCCCCTCCATCTTCTGGGCCGCCCCTCTTGCGAAAAAACGAGCAAAGACTGAATTTTTAATCGCCACTAGTCCACCCTTTGCCTTCCTCTTTTTACTCGGAAATGGTGACGACGATGATATCGATGGCGACGATGATGCTCTTTTCCAGTTGGATGCTCCATTCCTTGCAGTTGTTGGAGGCGACTGGAAGAAGAATCTGTCTTTCTGTTTATTGGGTGGTGGCTGTGTTGGCTGCTGTAGTTTTGAAGAAAATCAGACATATAGAAGTAACAGATCACATTCCAAGTTTGCAATTTTTGTGTGCTATTAATATTACAGTGAGAAAATAATGGTTCGAGTTAAGACAATTTGGGCTACCACTGCTTTTATTTTTGAAACACAGATAGAAGAAGGAAAAGCAGAAGAAAAAGAAGAAAATGATGATGATAATGATTGTGATGATGATGATGATCTTGACACCTGAGGATTGTAGGTATTATTTCGGGCTCCACCACCACTACTACTACCACCACCATCAGAATGTTGGTGAAGTTGCTGTCTTTGAAGGAGAATGCTGGATGCGCTGCGAAACACTCTGAAGTTATCATCACGCGTGTGATTGAATGAACCAATGAACGAAGAAGGCACATTCATGTCGAAGAAGCCAAAGCAACGAATTGACTACATAGTAGAACCGAGATTTTACACCACCGCTATTATTACTACTATCACTACTACTATTTTGTGGACAAATAACCTCACTCACCAAATTGATTTTCCACCACCACTATTACTACTTCTAATACTACTTGGGGAACTTAACAGCTTAGTCACCGAAGAATTGATGATTGTTTTTGAACATAACAACAAAAAATGTTTTATCCTTCGCCCCATATATATATATATATATATATATATATATATCCACCAGTCATTAACATTATTAGAATGTTGTCGCTATGTTTAAACTTGTATCAAACAGTGGTGTGGTGAATTGTTTGATGGTTGATGATTTTGTAGTAGGTGGAGAAATATTACTACTACCCAGGGACGCTTTTGTTTCTCCCAGGACTATTACTCTTCCGATTCCCCGTCATTTGTGACCGATGCCTACTTCCTTTCCAACTGCTATAACCGTTGCTACTACTACTGCTGCTGCTGCTACTTCTGTCGCTGTTGTGTCTTCTTCTTCTCATTTTCGATGGAAAGAGGGGAGCAAGTGGTTCATATCTTGTAAGATTTTCAGGATCTATTATCCCTTCTGCTACCTAATCAGCAAAATGTTGATGATATATACATATAGAATGATAACCCTATTATATATATATATATATATATATATATATATATATAGAGAGAGAGAGAGAGAGAGAGAGAGAGAGAGCATCGAGGAGAGCGTAGAAAATGGAGTTCGGACAAAAACAGCAAATAGTGGCTATGAAATTATATTTACACACACGGTTCAGTACTCTCTAACTTCTTGTTACAACTATCATTGTTATTACCTCAAATGCTTTCTCTTTATCAAGCACCCTGCCCAAGACCTTCTTAATGCTACTCGAATCGAGGTTCACCAACAATTGCTGTCGATATTTTTATATTATACACAGAGAAAGGATGAAATAATTTTGTGTATTTTAAAAATAAAAGCGATGAATTTCAGAGAAAAGTAGAAAAAGAAAGACGAGCAGGATGATTGAAAATACGATTGGTAATGTTTTTCATGATGCATTATCATCATGATCATCATGATCATCATAATCAACAGCAGTCTAATGATGCATCATCATCATCATCATCAACAACAACAACAACAGCAGCAGTCAAATCCATTTATCAGAAGATAGCTCTTCGGTTTACATGAGGGAGGGAGGGGGAATGATAGTGAATATTGACGATTTATTATTTAAATATTACCTCTTCGTCTTTTTCCAAATGAGTAGTAGTAGGAGTAGTCGTAGTAGTGGTAGCATTACTGGTACATGATGATGATGATGATGATGTGGAGATGGGTACCATCCGCACGATAGACTTATAAGCTCCTTTTCTGTGGAAACAAGTATTTATAATCTTTGGATGAATTTTATCCGAAAGCGACAACCTTAAATCCTTAGCCGCCTTGTCATAATTCATAACTTCGCTATTATTGTCATGATTGTCGTTGCTGTGTGTCTTGATCAATTTATTGTTTCTTCTCTTGTTGTTGGTCTCCTCGTTGTAATCGCCTTCTTCCATGCTATACTCCTCTTCTATATCCATTGGACGCCGAGAAGAAAATTGGAACACAAAATGACGACGAAAAGCTGTGTAGGCAAGTTGGATGTGATGTAGGTACCCAGATGGAATGTCTGATGATTGATGATGAAGGATGATTCAGCATTAGAATTAGTAGTATTCCAACAAGATAAAGATGCTGAAGAAGGAATATTATCAGGTACTACAGCAGGAGGAGGAGGAGGAAGGAGGAGAAGGAGGAGGAAAAGAAGAAAACAAAACCACCACCAAAGGTAGCAGTGGTAGTAGTAGTTGTAGTAGTAGCAGTAGCAGCAGTAGTACTAATAAGAACGCTGTACCAGAGATGATGAAGACTATTTTATGGTATTATTATTAATAATGATATATAGAAATGTCATATCTCATCATCATTAGGTAGGCTGTCTTCGATTATTGTGTTTCTGTTTGTGCTGCTGCCAGGTTATTCGTCGTTTCTCAGTATCATTCATTTTGGAATCATCGCCCCGAACGAAGGACGGCAATGCAAGAGAAAAGAAAACCATCCCTCCATGCATATTTATTATTCCATTCCATAATTATTTAAAAGCGCAAACAACAGCAAGGTTGTTCATATGTACAGCATCATCACACCTACGTTGCACTGATGATACTCGTTTTTGTGTTTTGAATTGCTGTCAATGTACTATTCATAGCTATAGTCGTAGTTACCTTTTTTTTTTTGTTTTCTAAGGCCTTCTACTGCTTTCTCTGCAGAGCCATATTGATCAATTAGCTTGCAAGCATTCTTTATACCGATTCCCTGTCAATTATTATATATCACACACTCAGTCAAGTTAACAAGAAGTTGCATAAGAAATTGATAACGACGGAGACAAAATGACGAAGATTGATGATCGACAGCACAAAAACTTCCAAGGATCACGCTTAGCCATTATTAAGTTGATTAATTATAGTAAGCTTTCAACAGTAGAGGTATTACATACACAGTAACCTTCGCCACTATGTGTATCTCCTTCCAACCACTATTTCATTCATTGCTCCACCCCCCTCCTCCTCCTCCTCCTCCTCCTCCTCCTCCTCAGTGAACAACTATAACTAGAACAAAGTAGTAATCAGTAGCAACGAACCGGCAGAGATTCCACGTAGTCGCAACCAGCCAGAATGCAAGCTTCCAGAAATTGGTTTGGTGAGAATGACCGAATCTAAGAAAAGTCATGAGCAAAGCAGCAAACAGAGGAAGAGGGGGTTGGTCAAAGTGGCCAAAATTTTAGCCTTAGTAGTAGTAGTAGTAGTAGTAGTAGAAGGCATACAATGATCTTCAGAACAAACAACAGGGTAAGTAGACCGTTGGCAAAAAGTTTTTACGAGCCCTCCCCTTCCTTGATTTCTGTGTCTTTACTTCAGAAGAACTAGATGCCACTCTACTCTCCACCTTATTATCATAATTATTATTATATAAATAATCATAATAATGTTGATAACAGAAGTTGCACCATCGTCATCGACGACTGAATGAGAAATGGGGTGAATTTGGTTAACATTGATGGCGACAAAAAATAAAGCAGGATTCTGGATGAAGACGCACACACAATACATAATATATAACGGAATGAATGTGGATGATATCGCACCACCTCCTTCAATTTCCGCCATTTATTTAAGTTGAATTCGATTCCATAGCCAGTATTCACATCCAGCTTCTGCATTTTTTAATTCTGCATCATTTAATACTACAGTGCAGGCAGTGTTAGTTGCATTCCTTTCTCTCTCTCTCTCTCTCTCTCTCTCTCTCTCTCTCGCACACACTCTATTATATATACTACAAATTTATTCGCACTGTAAGGGTATTGCAATTGTAAGCCAGCAGATCTGAATCTTCTGAAATACATAGATCGGCATCTCCCCTAGATATTTAATTATAACAAAGCGTGGATGAGTACACTCTCATATATATATATATATATATATATATATATATATATATATATATATATATATGTAATATGTAATATGTATATATTAAGTACTTTGTCTCTGAGTTTCAGTGCCTCCCCCCCCCCCACCCCTTCTTTCTCAGTGTATGAGGCGAGAAAGAGAGAGAGAGAGAGAGAGAGAGAGAGAGAGAGAGAGAGAATAATTAGGGTAGAGAAGTGGGTTCGGGAGAGTGAAGTTTCCCCCTGAAGTTTGAAGTTTGTGGCCAATTTCTATAATACCTACAACCCCCCCCCCTCTCAATTTTTAGACAAAAATGTAGGCATTTACTTGTGGCATAAATAGGCCAATTGTGCATCTGCCTCATATGGAGCTACGATAGTCTTGACATCACTATCTTTCAACGCTGCGGCAAGTCTTCTACGCATCGTACTTGTAACATGAACTGCCTAAATATACATATATGTTGAAGTAGTGTGTAATGAGTTGCGAGGAACTATTTTAAAATCACACTTCACACACACACACACAGAGAGAGAGAGAGAGAGAGAGAGAGAGAGAGAGAGAGAGAAAGAGAGAGAGAGAAAGAGAGAGAGAGAGAGAGAGAGAGAGAGAGAGAGAGAGAGAGAGAGGGAGAGGGAGAGAGAAGAGAGAAGAGAGAGAGAGAGAGAGAGAGAGAGAGAGCAAGATAATATCAGTATGTCTATCACCCGTTTGAGCCACGAATCAGCCTCCCTCCTCTTCCCTTGTCCAAGAAGTTTGAGAGCTCGCTCGGAGGCTTCTTTGCGGATCTTCCTACGACGATTGTTCTCGACTTTCTTGAGGGGGAGGCTAGCACCATCAAATACTACTATTACCTATAGTAGAGCAAGGATGTAATCGAAAAAAGACACAGGATAATCAGATTGGCAATAAGGTACTACATACATCATGATCTGTACTAAAACACTTTCCTTCCTCTCAGGACTAGAGATAAGTAAGGTTGTGGTGGTACACATGTTCAATAGTTTCCTAGGAGGATATTTAATGATAATAATTATTGTATGAATATTACTGTGATACTGTAGTGCTGAAGGAGCCTCACGAAGCGCATGCAATACTTGACATATTTATCGGTTGGACGACCAGTTACCAACTCGTAGCAGCAGCCAATCGCAGCTCTGTGCAACCAGCAAGAGGCATCCACTGCGAAAAAAATATGATTTCAGTCATTCATTATTATGAGTGAAAACAGCTGGAAACGCAATTGCCACCTCAGCGGTTCTAAATAGGAATCAGAGAAGCTGATCAATCACAGGATTAGCAAATTTATACTGTACCAGCAATGGTTTTGCCTTTGTAAAAGCTCACATGCCGTTCCACGCCAACTGGGGCCATTGCTTTCAACAAGCCTTTTATCCTTGGAAACATCAATGAAATATGTCCTCAATTTTTAACACTGGATGGAACAAGCAACATTAAAAAATTGAAACATTGATTACGATTAGACAGTCAACACGATGCGCAGAGAGCAATTATATGTGATTGTGTGCTGATGTTCATACCCCATTATTGATGTGAGATCTAGGGGCAAAATGAAATCGTGATTTTACGCGGGAGGCTGTATCGTTTTACAGAAGAAAAACAAACAAGAGAATTTGCGGACAATGATGATGCGACTACCGGCCAGGCCCAGATTTTTCCGATGAGTGCTTTTATCAGGAGATTCCCTGACAAAAATTGTCGCACAGATAAAATTGAGACTACTTTTTACTTCTTCTTGTATTCGCTGTGGTCGTACAGCTGCTTTCCCGCGTTATCTCGTAGATCTATTCGTAGTAATAAGTTCCAATATCTGCGAACAACTGATCCTGATTTCTCTGGTAGGAAATATGCTGGAAATCAAGAAATCTATGGAAATCTATTTGTTATTTTGTAACCAATGAACAACACATCAACAAGAACAAAAAGATACCACAATATTACCACTACAAAACAGAATAGAATAGAACAAAAAACAACAACAAACACAACATCATTAGGAAAAGAACACAAACGACAGACAATAAGAATGTCCGCCATTTCCTTAGCGGACCGGCTACTTCCGACCCGCGCTGTGAGGCAGCAGAAGGATAAGCCTAAATATAAGGTGTTGCAACGAATGTCCGGTGTGGAGAGAGGTAGTATACATTCCTCGACGTATTGCGTAAATGTAGGTTCCGGCGGTCAAGGAGATTCGAAATGATTTTGAAGTGTGGAAAAGGCACTGTCCCCTGCTCTACAGCAACATGATGTAAGAATACTGCAATTGATACTTAATAAATAATCTCTCTTTACAAGTTTCAAAGAAAATAGATCTAATACCCCATAACATGAATGGGAGACGTCTTAGTTGCGTCGAATGTAAAATCAACAAAATGTTATCATCGTCACTTTACTTCGTCCTACTTTCAGAATGCAAAAGATTCGAACAAACAACGTGCTTTCATCACTCCAGGTTCGAACATGATGAATGTACTGATTATTGAAGAATGTGGTGTGTTGTGTTTGTTGTGTCTGTGTTTGTGTTTGAGTGAATTTTGTGTAATCATCGAACCCTCTTTCAACCTTCCTCTGCCTTTCCTTAACAAAGTGGCTACCCAGCGCGAAAAATGCTCCTTCATCGACAGTCTCCGACAATGATAGGAAGGATGTTAAGAAGATAGAATTCGCAGGAAAGGATAAGCATAGACAGGAAGATGGTAGTTGCAGCACAAGCAACAATAATTACACGAAGAGCTTGAAGGCAAGAAAGACGACGAGGGCAACCCCTACTGAACGTCTTGTTGTAACTGCAAGTGGAGTTAGCTGTAGCGAGATTAAAGTGTACCAAGTCGCTAATATCGATGGGATTGCAGCAAGCGTAAACTTAGAGCAACAGCTGCGTTGTAATGGCAGAATCTCGAAGGTAGTGGTAAATAACACGGGCCGTTTGATTGTCTGTGTGCGTTTGTATATAGTCTCACTAAAATGACGATGGATGAAGATTTAGGAAGAAACAACTGTATTTTTGCTGCTGCCGATGTGTGTAGATTCGCCACATGCCCCAGCGACCAAACATCCTTGCAGCTCAATGTGATAGTTCTGGAGCAGGGACACGGATCTTTAAACTAAAGCAGCAGCAGCAGGTTACTACTACGAAACTCTATCGTTATCATTATCATCATCTTCCTCATCATCTTCCTCATCCTCATCCTCATCGCGAACACTCTCCATCTTCGTGCTTGGTTCCACATTCACCTCTTTTTTCGTTATCAATTAGGCCAAGGATGTATCTGAAATAAAGAAGACGAAGACCAGAGCAAGGTACTAGTGACATCATTAGCACTAGTAACACCATTGTCAATCCCTTCCCTCTCTGCCTCCCCTTTCTTTCTCTAAGCACACATTGTAATAGTCTTTATATTACTTGTGAAGCATCAGCGAAGATTGCTTGGAAGTTGCCCTGACATATGATGAAGGCTTGATCACGGGCAAAGAAAATTCTGGGTGGTGTTTTGAGTAGTAGTAATAGTAGCAGTAGCAGCAGCAGCAGTTGCAGCAGTTGTAGAGTTGATATGATTTTAAATTGTTGAGTGCTGTGTGAGTCTATGTATGAACTTTTAATCTTAATTGTAATACCTTTAGTGGAACAACGAAGGAATAATGATAGCTTATCTTCGCATATTTCATCTGCTTACTTTCCTAGACCTGCCCTATCTTGGAATCAAAAACGTGAAGGGGAGCTTCTGACGAGCGGATCCAGGGTTATTATAATAATTATTGTTATTTTTACTAATTATTCGTGTTCTAATTTGTTATTCTAATCATTTTCAATAATTATGAAGGTCATTATTATTATTTCAATTTGACTTTTGTGTACACATCTTTTCACTACTTTCACCATCTGAGAGGAAGGAAGGAAGGAAGGAGAGGCGAACCATAACTTAACTTCTTAAATCTCAAAGTTTCATCCACAATTCATTTTCTTCAATACAGCATTGATTACACATATTATAACTACTACTAGTATTGCTGGACTTTCACTACTTAAATCTTCATCGTTATGAAACTCAATCTTTCTCTCCTGTACACTATCATGTTCTCACTCATTGAATTATTATAACAGGGAAGCGTATTTATGTGGGATATTAGCGAGTTATCTCGGTAGCTAGTTACTAAATTAAAGTTCACAACTAATTCGAAATATGTACTACTACTACTACTACTACTACTACTACTACTACTACGACACATGTGTGTGATTGTGTCTCTTTATTTGAAAATAAACACAAATGCCATGAGTAGTCATAGATACCTATGGTGATGATGATGATAATGATGATGATGATGGTGATGATGATGAAAAAGAAGGAGAAGAAGAAGAAGATGATGATTACATCATTACTACAAATTGCTTCCTATTCATTACTAACATTACTTATCTTAATATTTCACTATGGCATCGTCGTCTTCATCATCATTTTCACACTGACACATAATACACAGACACACGCTGCGTCAAATAGCATGAAATCAAATACTTGTTATTATTATGATGATATGTGTTTAGATCTGTGGAGCCACGGCGTATCTTCGAGTCTCATCAAGGGGAAGTTACGGTAGTAGTAGTATTAGTAGTAGTAGTATTAGCATTAGTAGTATTGGTAGTTGTTGTTGTTGTAGTATTCACTGGCTGGTAATGATGTGTGCAATACTCCCACCACTAGCAATATTGGTAGTAGTAGTAGTAGTTGTAGTATCCACTGGCTGGTAAGTAATGATGTGTGCAATACTCCCACCACTAGCAGCAAACACAATTGTTTACATTGATACATTGTATGTAGGATATAGCTTGGAAGTCAGAATGGGAATTCTTGACAGCAGGAGATGTAATACGAGGATCCAGCAACAACTAATCACTTCCCATGCATAGTCATATTTAGATAGTAATAATCCAACAACTAATCACTTCCCATGCATAGTCATATTTAGATAGTAGTAATCCAAAAGTAGTAGCAATACGATGATTGTATATATATATATATATATATATATATATATATATTGTATTGATTGATTATGTAATGATCGTCGTTGTTACGAATTATGACCTGTGATCAGGACGGTTACTTGCGCCTGTGGGATAAAAGAGATCATCGCAAAGATGTTCCAGTAAGATATGAAGAAGAAGAAGAAGAAGAAGAAGAAGAAGAGGATTATGTTTACAATAGCTACGAGTATACCCCATCAAAAATGGCAAATGGAATTGAAATCATCAGCAATATAGTTATTAATTGGACATAGTACTACTAGTAATATCACTTTCAAGTACTAGTACTACTAGTAGTATCACTGGTAGTAGTAGTTTGTGGATGATGACTCATGGTGCTACTGGCATTTGTTGTTTAAGTTCGTTATTTGATGTTTTAATTCGTTATTTGTTGTTTTAGTTCGTTATTTGTTGTTGTTTAAGTTCGTTATTTGTTGTTTAAGTTCGTTATTTGTTGTTTTAATTCGTTTGCAGTGTGCAAGCATTGCTATAGCAGATGGTTCCAGGTTCTACTCTACTACTATTACTACTACTACTACTACTACTACTACTACTATATGCTATACAAATCACACATACCTCTCCATTCCATCATTCCAAAAACTTCTGCTGCTGCTGCTGGTGGTGGTAAAGATGGCAAATAACTATGATAATGGACGCACACACACACACACACACACACACTATATGTATATATATATATATATATATATATATATTAAAATATTGTAAAATACATATATGTTGTGTGTGTATCAAGCTGTGCTGCTGTTTATGCTACTGCTATCACACTTATTGTAATACATTAAAAAGGGGATGCACTTGCGTGCGAACATGTGGAAGTGCTCCAAACGTTGTAGCGACAGCTGCAGGTGAATTCATCGATGTTCGAGACTTAAGGTATTATGTTATTAGCCAGTTATTCAGTCACTCTCATCTCAAGGAGCAGCAGATAATAATTAAGAAAAAAAAAGTAATAATAATAATAATAATACACTTAACAACAAGAGATTGCTGATACAAGCCCACACAACAGAATGCAAAAGGAACCAATGAAAAAGCTTCAGTGGCACGGAAACGAAGTATGTTGTTTATACGTGTGTGTGTTTGTGTGTGTATGATCCTCCCCAACTCATTCAGTAGAATATTTTTATTTTTGGTTTTAGAAGCTTCTGGAATATGTATGCATGTAAATAAATATAAAATTTTGTGTGTTTTTTTGTGTTATGTGTGTGTGTGTGTGTGTGTGTGTGTATGCTCATGATAATTGTTATCATAACAAAAGGTATTGGATATCGCTTGGTTACCAACCCCTCCTAATATGAAGACAACAACTGCAACAAAGAACATTCTGGCATCAGCAAGTTAGTAGTTCTCACTACTACTACATTTCTAGCTACTTATAATACTGAAGGATGATGGTGACGACGATAGATAATGAGGACGACAATGATGATGATGATGATGATGAGGGGGATTATAGTTTTTATATTAGTTAGTTGCATTTATTTTCGTGATCCTCCGTAACGGTTATTCGAGTGGAAGTTAAGTTGGTACAGGACCACCAAGTGATATTATTATTATTATTTATGAGATGGTGATGCTATTATCATCCACATCGTCATTATTGATCATTATTGTTCATGATCACCACCAAAAGGTTCGGACCGACGAGTTGCTGTTTGGGATCTCTCATCATTATCATCGTCAGCTGCCACCACGGCTACTACCCAATTTGTATGTATCAGGGCAATAAAGATGATAATATAGGGAAAGGAGGGGGCATCATTTGCAACTGTTTTTTTAAAATATGATTTGTGCATACTAATGTATGTTTCTGGTTATGCTCTCTCTCTCTCTCTCTCTCTCTCTCTCTCTTTCTCTCTCTCTTACATGTGTTTTCGTGCATGTATACTCTCCGGAAATGACGTAACTTTTATCCCAGGGAGAGGGAGAGGATGAGGATGAAGGACCACCGGAATTGCTTTTCGTTCATGGCGGTCATATTTCCTCTGTGACAGCTGTAGATTGGAGCTACAAGGACCAAATGCTCGCAGCTTCTATTGAATGTATAACCCTGATGTACAATAAATACATCTCCCAACCACCCAATGAAATCACATTGTAACAACTACTACTAATATATCGAATATGACTCTTCATTACCTCCATAATATTTACCACCTCTCTTATCGATTGTCATTAGGCGACGGACGTCTGCACATTTGGCGCATGGCAACGGTAGAAATAAAAACGAGAGTGAAAGTCTGTTTGGGGAGAGAATGAGAGAGAGCACACAACGTAGACACAGAATGGCATTCAATTATATCATGAAGTGGAGATAAAAAAAAGTTTTGCTTTCGCTGAGATTGTAAATATGACAAAAATCAAGGGCTAGACTACATGTATCTAGATTTTATAAGCCTATACTGATTGGTTTGTACTGCCGCCGCCTTAGGTCCTCTATGACCCGAACCAGATCAAAGCAATTAAGAAACGTTACCAAAAATTTAAGAAAACTTCTAGAAGTAAAAAAAAACACAAAGCATGAAGGCAGCAGGCCTTGTAGAGAGCAGGCGTAATCAATGTTAGAATCTCCATATGTTCTCGACGGATGATCCGATTTACTCAAATGATCACAGTCTACATTCTGAGACACTGACACTAAGCGGCTACGAAACCGTTTTTCATGGCTCATATGAAACTTATGAGCCAGCAGCTAGGAAGGCATGCTAGCATGCATGATGCTGATTGCACGTGACATTGCGGAACGCAACTTGGGGGAAACACGCGACACGGTACGTCACATGCGACGTGCATTCCGCACGTCCATTGGCACACACCAGCACACCTAGACACACGGATGTCACTAGCACGCATTCATAAGCATTGCTAGATTGGGACATGCTAGCATGCAATGCAGCATGACACGCTAGCGCGGTGCAGGAGCTCAATGTGCGTGCGTGCATGCATGCGTGCCTTTGATATCTTTGGGAAAAGGCTCAAAAATGTGCTCGGTCCGCTAGCTAGCTAGTGTGGACCGAATGCTGCCATGCGATGCTGACGTCTGCAGAGGATCATCCAAAGGGTGACAGGTGCAGCTGGAAAGCTAGCAAGATGTGTGTTTTGCGGCTCCTGAATCGCCCAAACCACACTAGCACACTCTAGCACTGACAGCAGTGCTAAACATCTCGCCAATTCAAAAATGCCCGAAACGATCGTGGCGCGCTGCGCTCGGTTGTTTGTTCATCCGCCCCGCTAGCCCGTCCAGCCGTGCACGCAAGGGTGAGAGCGACAACCACTGCTGGGTGGCACTCGCGCGAGCTAGCGAGTGGTGCAAATTGGAGGTCCTAGCGATGGCATTGGCATTTCTGAGAAAGGCTATTTCTAGGCTCTGCACACTCTAGCACTCTTCTCTCTCTGTGGAGTCCTCCCCACCAAGCAGCGCTCCCATCGCGCGAGCGCGAAGATCGACACCACCGTAATTAGGAATTAGCGACAACATTTATTCCCTCCAATATTTAGAAACCCCCACTAAAAAGGAAAACCGAAATTTAAGCTCCTCTTTTTTTGGTATACATGTGGAAACCAGACTGCGACATGGAAATACCTCAGTCGTAGCACAAAGATGATCAACATACACACACAACAATTGTACAGCTGTCGTCGAGAACGTACGATCTAACGGCACTCGAACCGAAGAAGCCGGAAGACATTATTCAATGGAAGAAGAGTTCAAGCTGTCAGATGGAGAGGATGAGGTCAAAATCCACTGAGATTTGGAGTAGATGGGGGGGAAACCCATTAAAAAAAAACTAAGAATCACGAGGCAGACTGTGTATGAAACTTGATCCCTGACGAAGTAGAGTTTGCTGGTGTGTAGTTTAAAAACCCTGATGCTGTAGCTTAAAACCTAGTAAAGCAACAAGTTCGTGAACTTTCTATTCTAAGAAATGGTACATATATGTGATGTATTTATTTGGTCTCCTCGCCATCATTTGTTTTAGAAGTCCGAATCTGGTTTGGGGGGTGGACTAGACCTGGACGCATACGCGTCACTGATGAAGCAGCCATCCGGGGAAAATGCAATTGATCCAGACCTTGGGAAAAAACAGTTAGATGATGATGATGATGATGGCGGCGACGACGACGAAGGCTCCCTTAATATCGACGAATTGGAAAAGGATATTAACGATGACTCCCTGAATATAGATCCCACCGTAACCAAAGGTTTGGATGTAGATTCTGGATCTTCCAATCCAGTTAGCGATATTGATGCGCAACTAGAGAAGGAACTGGCAGAAGAAATGAAGAAAATTCGTGAAGAAGGAGACGTTTCAGAAGCTTTGAAAGATACAAAGTCACAAAAACAGAATGAAAAGGACACACGTGGTAACAAGGAAAGAGTTGATATTAAGGATGAGAAACAAGACAGTGGGGAGGTTCGGATTGATCGTGATGATGATGACGACGACGACGACGAAGGCTCCCTTAATATCGACGAATTGGAAAAGGATATTAACGATGACTCCCTGAATATAGATCCCACCGTAACCAAAGGTTTGGATGTAGATTCTGGATCTTCCAATCCAGTTAGCGATATTGATGCGCAACTAGAGAAGGAACTGGCAGAAGAAATGAAGAAAATTCGTGAAGAAGGAGACGTTTCAGAAGCTTTGAAAGATACAAAGTCACAAAAACAGAATGAAAAGGACACACGTGGTAACAAGGGAAAGAGTTGATATTAAAGGATGAGAAACAAGACAGTGGGGAGGTTCGGATTGATCGTGATGATGATGACGACGACGACGACGAAGGCTCCCTTAATATCGACGAATTGGAAAAGGATATTAACGATGACTCCCTGAATATAGATCCCACCGTAACCAAAGGTTTGGATGTAGATTCTGGATCTTCCAATCCAGTTAGCGATATTGATGCGCAACTAGAGAAGGAACTGGCAGAAGAAATGAAGAAAATTCGTGAAGAAGGAGACGTTTCAGAAGCTTTGAAAGATACAAAGTCACAAAAACAGAATGAAAAGGACACACGTGGTAACAAGGAAAGAGTTGATATTAAGGATGAGAAACAAGACAGTGGGGAGGTTCGGATTGATCGTGATGATGATGACGACGACGACGATGAAGGCTCCCTTAATATCGACGAATTGGAAAAGGATATTAACGATGAATCCCTAAATGTAGATCCCACCGTAACCAAAGGTTTGGATGTAGATTCTGGATCCTCCAATCCAGTCAGCGATATTGATGCGCAACTAGAAAAGGAACTGGCAGAAGAAATGAAGAAAATTCGTGAAGAAGGAGACGTTTCAGAAGCTTTGAAAGATACAAAGTCACAAAAACAGAATGATAAGAACATAAGTGGCAACGAGGAAGAAGCAGATGATGAAGATAATGATGACAAAGATCACCACAGGGATGGTTTAGCAAATGAAAGTGAGCTTGATAAAGCAAGCGGTTCTGGCAATGATGAAGTCAACTTGCTGTTCAAGGATTTGGCAGAGAAAACGGACCAAATGGAAAAAGTGAAGAAAGAATCAGGAAGTACTAGCAAGCAATCTAAGAAAACTCAACACGAAAGTAAACAAATTCTCAACGGCAGTAACCTAGACGATAACAATAAGAAAACTCAACACGAAAGTAAACAAATTCTCAACGGCAGTAACCTAGACGATAACAATAAACAAATTGAAATCGAGGAGGACGAAATTAGTGAGTACGGTGATGATGTTGGACATTCTCTCAATGTAGATGATAGGGATGACAAGGATGAGGACATGGTAGTTGTTGAAAACGGCACTACTGCTGCTGCTGCTGCTGCTGCTGCTGCTGCTGCTGCTGTGGCTTCCAAAGGGCGGCAATCGACGACTGCAGCAGATATCATAGATGATACGGTACCAACTGATGATGCGGTAGTAGAAGTAGATGAAACAGAGGTGAAGATGGAACAGGTTGGAATCAAACCCAAACCCACCCAAGACAAAAATACAATAATTCAACATAGCAGTGACACGAAGGAGGCTCCTCTTGAGGAAAAATATGCCAACTTGGATATTGATACCTCTGTGGATGAGGATGAATATGATAGCGATGGTGATAATAATGCAAAAAAAGTTTCCAGTAATGACATCAAAAGCAAAGTTACTAACGTAGAAGGCGATGCTAGTAAACCAATGGTTGGTGCTTCTCTGGGTAACATTTCTTTTAATATTCAGGCCTATTTTCTCTATTTTTTTAAAATAGTTTTTAGTCAAGTTTCCAATCTCAGTCACCACAACGTCGCAATATGTATTACTATTTGTTCATAAATGATGTAATACTAAATTGATTTTCTTTCAGGACCTTATTTCACTAACATTTTACACCAGGTGAATATGATCTTAGCGAAATTGATAATTTGCTACCCTCTCTTGAGATTTCACAAGATGGCACCTCAATTGCAGGTATGACGAATAGGTTTAAGATATTTTCAATGTGGTATAATTCTCAGAGTAGTATGTTACCACTTTTAAAAATACTACTCTGAGGCATGGGAAGCTGAATCTTTGTATATTTCTATAGATCAAATGAAAAGGTCGTCTCCCAAACAATCCAGCATTTCAAGAAAAGGGGGAAACTCAGTAACACCCCTTGATTCTGGCACTCGTAACTTTACTGTGCACATGGGGAAGGAGCCTGTTTACGAGAATAAAAACAACAATGTTGGCGTGGGGAAAGCAGGTAGTGGTGGAAGCAACAATGATACTCGGGATCATGAGTGCAGCAGCAGTCTTTATGATTACGAAGCCGAAAGAGAAAATAGGCCGAACATACAAGACTCTCAAAGCTACGATGACATCGACGATGTGGATGATGATGACGACGACGATTACGGTTGTTAATGAATGCATGCATGCACCACAAAAATGAAATGCAACATTGATCCAACATTCACATCTTGTGTACTTTTGGATGACACCGACTGCAGATGATGAGTATGAGGACGAGGAGGATAACGATGGTGGAAGGCAACAACGCTCTCAAAGTGCTAGAGGGATCAGAAACAGTAGTAGGTATACATCATCAGCCGACAATAGAGATAATGATAATTCAGATTATGGACCCAAGTCAGCACGATTTAGACCGAAAAGCAGCAGCAGAAGACCCAAGAGGAGTGGCAGAGTATCTTCATCATCCTATCGTCATAATAAAAGCAACTCATCATCTAAAGTGTCCACCCCTTCGTCATCCTCCTCCAATAAAATCTTTCGGTATTGGGATCCGTTTAATGAAGATTTACCTTATGTCCGAAGGTATCTTTCGGAAAGGGAGAAGGAAGCTGTAGATTATCTCACCCGGGAAATTGATGTTGATGAATGTTATGAATTTCGCCATAGAATGCCTGAGGCACCTGGTCATCATAGTTCGAATTATCGATCTCAGCAGCTGCAGCAACAGTCAGACATGAGCAAGTCAATCTCTAAATCTACATTTGAAACTCTTGAAAAAGTGCAGGAGAGCTTTAGAAAGACACCAAATATATCTGAGAAATCACGGGAGCTTATGGAGGGAAACAGAGACTGGGAAACACGGAGAGAAAAGTACATTAAGGACTTCATTCGAAAGAAAAAGTTGATTAGAAAGGGATTACAACCTGGCGATAAGGGATGGAAGTCTGGGAAAAAGAAGGGTCAGCAGCAGCACAGTAGAAGTAAGAGACAAGATAGCAACGATGCTACTTCTTCCATGTTTTACGATCGATATGATTCACGAATAAAGAAATGGCTAGCAACCAATCGTCGTGAGAAGATAAAGAAGCTAACTCAAACGGAGCACATGCAAAGAATCAAAAAAGCCTTCTCACAAACTAACAAACTCTTGAGGAAAGAACTTTCTGCTGATGAGAAGAAATTTCTTGCCCGCAACTATTTCAAGTTTTCAAAAAAGATCAACGATGAGAAGGAGAACAAGGGGGGTAGCAGGAAAAAGAGTACGCACAAGAAGAAGATTATGTTAAATCGGGAGAACTATACATTCAAGCCAAACCTAAACACAAAAGAATTTGAGAAGAGGCTTGGCCGTGAAATCGGAAACGGGGGCAAGTTTCTGGAAAGATACGAAAAGGATCTTCAAACAAGGGAGGATAAAAGGTGGAAGGAAGTCGAAAAAGTGGTGTTGAGTTCAGAGGCTGAGGCCAAACTGAGGGCTTTGAACCAGGACATGCGTAAAGCGAAGTGTCAACACAAATTTGAGGTCTGTTTAAGAATTCAGGAAGAGATGGCTTTGGTGATAGAAGAAGCTCAGCGATTAGGTCGTTTGGCAGCTGAAGCACGCAAGGAGCAAATGGTAGACGAGAGGGCTAAGTTAGGGGGTGCAAAGGCACGCGCTGCGGATAGGCTCCTTCTTACATTGCGTTCTGAGCTCGAAGAGGCGATGGAGAACGAAGACTTTGAGCTTTGTATTCATCTTCGGGAAAGAATGAAGCAGATTGAGTCAGGAATGCCATCTAAAACGAAACCATTCAAAAGGAAAAAACGACAAAATAAAAAACTACGTACCATAGACAATAAAACAAGAGAATTGATGACTTCTAAAGGGAAATCGGCGCCATCAAATAAGAACGTCTCGCTCTCTGCTCGACGGAGCGTATACAAACGAATGCAGGACGATGTGGAGAAGAGAAAGGCAAAAATGGAAGCCATTAACAAGTCACTTTTGCTACCTCCTGATTATGCTGCTAGACGGAGAAAACAGCGAAGTACAAGGAGAGGGAGAAAGATGAAGAACACCAAAGGTAAGGAAAGTCCTACTGTAAAGAAAGAGGAGGCTCGAAAAGAGTCAGTTAGAAAAGAGATGAAAGCACAAAAGACAGAAGTTGATAAGGCAGATGCGAAACGCAAGCATGCATGGGAAAACGATGTGAATGGCAGAGAAAAGGTTGGAGAAGACAGTCATCAACCACGACGGAATTCGCAAAGCATAGAAGATACAGTTAAGATTGGAATTGAAGACAGAAACACTATCAACACAAGCCAAAGCAGAAAGAATTCTCAAAGTTCTTTGTCGAAAGAAGCTAAACAACTTTTCTCGAAACGAAATCAGGAACTCCATGAACGTAGCCTCCTTACAGAGAATGGAATGGCAGAAACAGTACACCATAGTTCTGATGTTGAAATGGGCGATGGAAACATAAGCGGGTTGGAAGACATGCATTTGGATGATTTGAGTGAGGTCGATGAAGACGCGATTGCAGCAGCGAACATCACTGATGTCAGTGATTTTGAAGGACTCGTCCTCAGCAATTGAACGCAACACCCAAATGGAAGTTAGGGACAAAAGTAACATGACACATGCATGGCATGTGCTGTGATCCTCTGTATTTAACACGGCAGCGGAGACGTGGTTAGCAAGCTTCAAATCTATAAATCGAGAATAGGTAGATCGATGCCATGCACGTACGTTTGCGCCTCTCCATGTGCACATTTGCTCTACGCTGTGTCGTCGTCGTCGGCCATTTTGTATGTGGGCACATATGCCATTGGAAGCAGCTGCATACTGGTGCACATGGATGGCATCGTCGCAACGTGAACTTTCAGCGTGAGTTCTCACGGGCATGGAACGACGGCAGCATGATCGATCATCAGTGCACGCACTACAGCACATCGTTTCGACACTCGATCTAGCATGCACACCATGCCATCAGTAGCATGAGTGATTTGGCCTTTTCTCGCTACGATGTGTCTAAGATTCTGCGGCTACAAAATTTCCTTCTTATTGTACTAGTGTAAGCAGCGCAGCGTATTATATTAATACGCCAAGTTTCCCCATTTATCTTGTTAAAAGACAGAATAGAAATATCAGATTTACAGAAGCTGGAACAGCGTGTTGCGAATATTTACTTCATAAAACATTTTTGGGTTTTTTAAATGGTCTCGGTGGTCTCTTTGTTGATTGTCTGCCGTTTATACCTTCATTGTCCAATGGGTGTTCTCTATTTACATTTTTTTTCGATGTATCTTCTCGATTTTGACGTGCAGCTCTTCTCTTCCTGCTATTCTGGGGAGATTTCATTTGCCTCCTTTCATATTTCTGGAAGAAGATATGGATATTAGTAATGTGCTATTTGTAATTATGATCATTGATGCAAAGCAGTCAAACAGCCATTGGTTATAGTCCTTGACATTTGCGTAGTTGTCCAAAAGCATAATATTACACATATCGTGCAGCAGCACCATTTATCATCATCATCATTATCATCATCATCATCCTCGTAGCTAAACTCTGTTTCTACCTATATTATTTTTTACCTCGGCTTTTGTTCCACGAAGTCCAACAAATTTCTCATAGCGATGTGTCATCTCTTTGTCCGACACACTACTCTTCTTAATCTTCTTCCCGATGTGAATGCTCTGGTAATCACAAAAGATGATGATGATGATGATGATGATGATGATGATTATGATGATGATGGTGATCACAACAACACACTGTGAAAGAAGTGCTGAGAGGAGAAGTGCGTATCAATATAGTAGCACATCCAAAAATCGATAAGACCGCAAAGCTGTAATTTTGAATGTGTACCTCCTATTACCAGTAGTCATTATTAATAAGAATTGTCGTATAATTAGCACTAGTACCAGAGCTTCTTCGTTGATAGCATCAATCACTGGATTGAACCCTCCGAATGATCGCCGACCTTCATTGTTACGATATTAATGAATCACAACAAATAAAAGGCATTATTCGTGCAAAAACAGATGATGCGAATAATGGATGGCTGGCTGCCACCTCCTCCTCCTACTGCATGCAACTGATATTACAACGTCACCACTACTACTACACATACACCTGAACCTAGTTTATTACTAATAATACTACGGGGGAATAGATACACCATAAAGGGTTGCTTATTGCTAGCAATATGGAGGGGGGGTACCTAGAATATATGGTTTGTTGATGTAGTGACTATCAGGGTCATCTTCATTCTCGAAAATAATCAACGATGATGGCGACACACTCGAGGAACCACTGACCGAATTTGTATAATTAGATTGATAAAGATGATGATGATGGGCGTGATCATGATGATGATGATGATGATGATGATGGTGATGATGATGATGTTGGCAGATGATGAAGGTGAGAGAATGAACAAGATAGTTTTTACTACGATGGTGGTGATTATATTGGCAGCGTTTACACACATCGTTATCGCCACGATAATACTACTTCTAAAAAATGTGGTTGCTATTAAGATTGATCTCCTTCTCTTTCTCTCTTCACTAACCTAGTTTTCCCTCCTCCTCCCCCCTCGTTTGTCCATTGTGCCTCCTTTTTCTTTCTGATTCTCGCTGCAGAGTTGGATAAGATTATTAGGGTTATTGGACGGTAGTGAGTAGTAGTAGTACACGCTTGTTTTCAAATGCACTTTTATACAACTGTGTGGGCGTAGCGTAATGCTACCAAGTAAATCTATGAACATTCCTTGTTATGTAACTGTGTGGGCGTAGCGTAATGCTACCAAGTAAATCTATGAACATTCCTTGTTGGCTCCCTCTATTCTATGGATAACTTTCTATGTGCTTCGAGTTGATGATTAAAATAAAACCTTTCTGTAGCTTTTGAATCCGCTGGGCCTCAGCTTTGCGCTTCATGAACTATTATCATTGAAGAAGTTGCAATAATACACATGATTTGTTTTTGAGTCGAAACTCATGCTCCCAATCCAAAATTGTTTGCCCTTCCTTGAGCTCTATCTTTCATATTTATGTATTCAATTTTCAGCAGTTACACCTTCATTTCGCTTAGCTTTTTGGAGAGTACCATCTTGACTACTACTTCTACCCTAAGGTGTTCCAAGGGCTGGCTGGGTTTTTTATCTGAAGGAGTATGATGTGATACGCACTACTGCTACTACTACTACGCTTGGTCTAGGAGCATGTTGTACGATCCTGATGAGTGTGTGCAGTCGTATGAGGGTATTTCAAATTCAAATTAGCCCATATTTGCAAGTCGCAGGACAATAATGTACTCAATATATCCATCGAATATTATCTGATGATATATCATATGAGATTCTCCACATACGACTTACCATTTTGGGATATATTTGTCAACAATACGCCTTGCATCTCCCCCATTGTTGTTGAGCCAAGCTCGTAATGCTGCAATCATTTGCTCCCTCCACCCACAGGGGGAGTACAGGACAGGAAGGCAGGATGTAAATGATGGCAGAATTATTCTTTGGCTAAATAAAACAATTGAGGCATTAAGAAAAAGATAAGGAGCCCATCTATCTAGCAAATTATGTGTTTTGCAATAATATCCTCTCTGATTACAATCCAATAATGATGAGAAGAAGCTGCTGCTGCTGCTGCTGGAACATGGTAACAGTTGTGTTGCTTCTATCGACTGTCCTTGCCTTTGGAGCAGAGGATGGTGCAAATGAAGAAGGGGAAGTCCCTGGCACACGCCACATATATGAAAAAGTAGTATTGAACGAGATGAACAGGCGAATTGATGGCTTGAAATACCAGAAATATGACGACACTGTGCAGAGAGAAAAACGTCAAAGCGAGGTGTTATCCAGGTAGACTTAAGTAGATTAAATGAATAAGAAAATAACACGACGTCAGTGTATTTTTTGCTTTTGTGGAATCCTTTTGAGCGATGCACCCATCCCGCGGGAGAGCAAGCTAGGTGTTATTATATCCATTAAATCAAATTCGAACAACCATTCCCTTCTTTTCATATGTCTCATCTGAATAATTATCAGAATACGTAAGGAGTCAATGAGTGATTCTCAAGCTGTCAACCCAAAAGCACAGAACATGAACATTGGTGACAATGGCGGAAAAGGTGGTGCAAGAGGTAGTAGTATATCAGATGGATCTTCACCGCTGCCAAAGTCATTTTACACAAGACAAGCTAAGAAGGGTGGGAGAAAAAAGTACATAGGCCCAAGACAGCCTCCCTCTCTGGAGACTGCTGCAACTGACACGTGGACAACGAAGGATGTAAAACGGCAGATGAAGTGGGAGAAGGTGTTAGATGGTAACTCCCTTAAAGGATGGAAACCAAAATCAAAGTCACCTCTCACCAGACTGCTTTACGATTTAGGTTGTCAGCTGCTAGTAGTAGTAATAGTAGTAGTGGTAGTGGTTAGTGGTAGTTGTTCTTAGTATTATCTCTTCATCTCAAGTGATGATTTTAAACGACGTCATACCTGCTGCTAATTGACTACTCTTTGAATATTGATTGTGTTGTCGTTGCATAAATGTTTTCAACGCAGGAAAGATTCTCACTTACTTGTACCGGCGTTTGACAAACCAAGTAGTAATAGTACGAGTAGTTGTAGTACTATCTATCATTAAAGAGAAACCATTCCACACCACATCAACAGATATATAGCGTTCTCCTCTCCTTGCTGTGATTATTATTAAACACGACGAATAGATATATAACATTCTCCTCTCCTTGGTGTGATTATAATAACGATTTTGTTGTTATTGTTGTTGATGATGATGATGATGACGTAAGCTACATATTTATTGAAGAACGCTATGCCATTAACAATGACCACCACCACCATTACCAACATAAAAGCGCTTGCTTTGATAATATCACACTCACGAATTCACACACACACACACACACACACACACACACACACAATAATACCTACTACAGGTGTATGGCCTTGGGGTAGATGATCGTGAGCATCTAAACTTGATTGCTACGGAATGGTCAGAGAGTTGCAGGAGGTGCTAGTAACATGCTAGCATATCTATATATATATATATATATATATATATATATATATATATGATAAGAGCAGGAGATATACTACTTAGCTTGCAACTATTGAGCACCATGCCTTCCCTGTTCTCCTTACTCGAAGAAGCGGCAAATAGCAATAATAAACAACACAAACAGCCGCTGATTAATGTTCCTCGCTATTATTTTTAGTAACTAAAACTGCTGTGTGTGCGTGTATATTATATATATATATATATATATATATATATATATAGAGAGAGAGAGAGAGAGAGAGAGAGAGAGAGATGGTATTTTCTTGTGTACACATTTTTCTTTGTTGAATGCGGAAATGTATTATCATGATCAACTTTTGGAAACCTAAAGTCACCCTGATGCTGGTGCTAAAACATATGATGATGATAACGTACGTCGGCTTATGATTAGATATCGTGAATTAATGGCATCTGGAGCAGAATTGGGCGAGCATGTCGGAATAATCATCATCATATGCATATATATATATATATATATATATATGGCAGAATTGGGCGAGCATGTCGGAATAATCATCATCATAAGTTTTCTCTTTGTCCGAATAAAAATATAACAACAATAATAATAACAACAATAATAATAACAACAATAATAATAACAACAATTATAATAACAACAACAAAAACAACGCTCATCATTTGCATAGTACATATGCCTGCAACAGAGAGAGAGAGAGGGGGGGGGGGGGGGGGGGTGATTACTATAAAACATTCTTCAGAATCCATTTTCAGAAGCTATTTCGACTGCCTTCCATTTGTCCCCAACCCCTTCTTTTCTCTCTCTCCCTCTCTCCCTCTCCCCCTATACTACGTTCTTTAAAATACATGATGAACAACACACAGGGATGGGACCATATCACATTCAATGCATCAACACTGTATATATGCTTATTGTATGTTAATATGTATGTTTGAGTGTGTACATGTGTTATATCGTTGTGGAGGGGATATCCTGGGTCGGCGGAATTGTTTCTAAATATATTGACTCTAATAATAAGCTAATGTGAATGATGATGCCACTAGTTTCTCGAATTGAATCAAGTCCCAAAGTTTGAAGAGTTCTGCCTTCCTTTCCCAGCTTCCAAAGCAAGTAGCACTACACCTTTCCAAACACACAAAGAAAGGCTTATTCTGCTCAAACAGCATCAACAAAAGGAGTTGGTAATACTATACTATCTAACCATATACATGCTGTAAGAACTGTTGCAAAAGGCTGCTGCAAGTGAATCAAACCAAAGAGACTACGACAGCAGCAGCAGCAGCAGCAGCAGCAGCAAAGACAATAACATAATGTAGAGCTGAGTGTGTTATATGGTGGTGTGTGCAAAGACAATGAAGAAATTGTAGCCATCACAACTTTTGTTTTAGTTTTTTATCTTATACCCTGTCTTATTAAACAAATTAATCAAACCGTCTACAACAACTTCCAATGCCACAACTACCACTACTACCGCTAATGACCAACATTCTTAGAAATACACGGAGCTCAAACTAGCGAGGGATCTGCGTGAGTTTCATCCCGACACAAGGTTGTTGTAGTAATAGTAGTTGTAGTAAGTAGTAGTAGTAGTAGTAGTAGTAGTAGCAGTACAAGAATGTTTATACCGTAGTAGCTTTCATGGATAAAATTTAACAAATGATCTTAGACGCCTTCTTACCGCTGTCTCTGAAATCATCATCATCATCATCATTTTCTGCCTTGATTTCTTTGCATCCGTGAATATTACTTCTTAGACTTACTTTTTTGATGCTCTGGAGGCGAAATCACACAATCGATATGATGAGAGGATATAATGTAGGTTAAATTTCAAATGGATTGTTCGTGTCCAAACAACTGACATTGACAATTAGCACATGGAAAATACTGCTTTTCAGCATCATCGAATACACCACACATACATACTCGACAAATATTTTTAGAAATGGTGAAAATAATACACAAAGATTATAGATTTGGTTGAGTGGTCATCGATTTATGTTTGTTAATCTGTTGTTAATAATCAGAGGTGTGTTGAAAGACTTAAGATGAAACAAGAAGACGTAGAGACGAATGTAATTGTTGTTCAAAACTTGACAACGTTTAACGCTCTTTTACACTTACAATCATAAGTCGAGGAGACGAGTATCACACAAATCCCACCTACTTATCTTTTGAATTGCAAATAATATGTAAATTATATATTGATGGTTGTATGTGTGTTTATACCTTGGTAGATTGGCCCTTACTCTGAAAAAGTTAAACTTCCCCCAATGGTGAAAGATCGAATGGCGGTGGAAAAAGGAGGAGCTAAATTCAAATCTATTCATCAAAAACAAAATTACAACATTCTCCAACAACAACAACAACAACATAGGGAACACCCTAAGCTAAATCCCCAGCATCGGCAGGGCGACGGTGAAAATCCATTGCCCCTCCTCCCGCCTTCTACCCAGTCAAAGAACTACGATAAACACAGACCGGGATTCAACGGTGTCGATCTGGTAGGTCAATTTAAGTGTTTAAATTACCATCATTAAAGATTATGACAGCGTTCTGATGAGTCTACTTTTCACACTAGGAATGAATGAATATCGGTGAGTATGACATGCAACAATGTGCAAGGCGGCATCTTATAGGAAATGAAATCATTATACTACTACGCATATTTCCATTCATGTGTTTGCTGCAACGTTTAATCATAGCAAGTTCACCACATACACATTGCTTTCGAGCATAGAATCAAAATACTTCATCACATGTCTACATCTAGAGCAAAATGTTACATCATGTCTAGATGTGCAGCCGACAGCAAATTAAAAATTTCCTCGCCTACCTGAACTGTAGAACATCGGCTTCACACAGAATTGATGTTGCACATCTAAACATGCATTCATCGCACACATTGCACTCTAGTACTTGTGCATGCAAACTCCGCTAGACCTATACAGCTAAGCTAAACTGCAGAAGACTACACTAGCTACATGCATGTGCCTTGGTATGTGTGAGACAGATGTAATTAATCAATTAAATTTGTTCAATGGTCATCCTTATGTAGCTATGTGTACATGTATGACGACTAGATAAGACAGATGTATAATGGAATAAGCAACTTGTAAACAAAACATCTCCTCTTCAAGGTTTTATTCCTTTAGATTCTCCTCCTCCTTTCGCTCTTCGTGAGGTGGATTTTCGATCTTTGAAACGTCATAGTGTTGCTCTTTAGCAATCTGCACATACTCTTCGTATATCTGTGCGGATAGAATTGGAGAGATAGATTATGGTTTCGTAGTGTAAGCTTGAAATCTCTTACACTTTTCTTATTTTATTGAAGCCGCCTTTTTACCTTCTTGTCCATGCTTTTTGATTTACTCATAATCCACAGGTATGCTCTACTTGGATAACCAACCATACAATTTGTATGATCATCGCTAAGCTCCATAAGAAGGTATGGTAACTGTCGTAATAAATGGGAGAAGAGAGTGATTATTGGGAGGAGCATGTTATGGCATCAGCTGTAGAATGGTTGTACACAATCATCCTCATCATCATCCTCATCATCATCCTCATCATCATCATCGTTGCCGCCGTCTCATCACCATCTTCATTATCATAGCACAAACATCCTCACTTTGACAGGCCAGAATGGTGATGCTTTCATGCTACCACTTGCCTTTGGATATCCATCTACATACAGTGTCTGATAAAAAGTTGAGACAATAGTAGTAGTAGTAGTAGTAGTAGTAGCAGTATCAAAGGATGAAAGTTAAATTCATAAAGAACTGTATGTATATGTATATAAGCTAAGTTAAATTCATAAAGAACTTTATGTATATGTATATAACCTGTTGAATCGATTTCTTAGCTCCTGTTACTGTGCCCTTATTAAACTGGAAATCTACTGCAATCTGAAAATACATATACTAGTGTTGACTATACTAGTGTGACCATGGCACATATAAGAAAGAGATATTTGGACCGAATCGTACGATACTCTAATACTGTATCACAACCCCTATCATCCGCCAAATATATAATTTCTTTGTGCCCCATGGCAAAAATCCCAATGAAGTACACTGTTATTTATTGATTCGAATCGCAATTTATAAACTCGTAATTAGCTATACAAATAGGTGGATTTTTTATCGTTTTACAAACCGCTTTCTTTTTAGAATCCCAAGAATATTTTTCAATAGGATTACAAGCGCCTTTTTCAAAATACGTAGGAATTACCCCGATCACATACCTACATGGTAAGAAGACATCGCTTAAACAGGAGGGAACACTTGAATACCGCAAGAAACGCACCAATCTCCAATAAATTTCGGAATATCGACATCTTTGACAGTCCGAAGGGCTGGTAGCTTGCTTGTGCTTGATCCCATGGGTTGTTCGTCTTCTTCTTCGCTCCAGTCGTCTAATCTTCCCAAGGTAGCAGTGCAACGACGTCGACCAATGAGGAGGAGCACTTCTTCTTCCTTTGGTCTAGCTTGATCTCTCAAGATCTCTCAATCTCTAATAAAACTCCAAACATCTCTCAAGCTCTCTCAAGCTCTCGATCTCCTTCGATCTCTTAGCTCCAAGCTCCACATCCCAGTCGTATGACTAGTATATACCTACAATTTAGTGTAGCGACTTCCCAAAAAATGATTGGTTTTTAAATTTACGACTGACAATTAAAAGATATCCATCTCTACGAGCAACCTGATTATTCATTCAGAGATCGACCCCCCCCCCCCTCAATACCTGCCTTCGCCAAATCGAAAGAAAATATCCATCCCTATTATTCACAATGATAGCGAATAGTGGTGGTTGTGGTACTACTACTACTACTACTACTACTACTACTACTACTACTACTACGGATAGAAAAAGGTCCTCCTCAACACGAGGAACAGCAGAGCTCCTACTCTCCGGAGTATCCAAGAAGGAAGAGGATGTTGACATTTATCGTGATACCTGGATTCGGTATTATTAACGATGATTCATGCACTGTGGATTATTGGCATGATGTGTCATATGATGCTGTTTCACAAAAGAGTATATTACTTTCATCGTTTAAGATCCCTAAAATTTATTGTCTTTGTCGACAAGCAAGCACTCTTAGCACCTTTAAATGATGATTACTCATCTTGTCCGCTTTTCTAGATATCTAGGATACGCAAATGAACTTGGAGAAGCGTTCCGTCCCCTCGTATCAACTACCTTTGTGAGAGGGACATATGGAGTTTCGACGGTAAATAATATATCAACGTCGGTCACATACAGCAGCACGGTTGTGTGCGGTGTGTATGTGTGTGTGTGTGTTTGAGTATGTGATAATATTAATTCTTGTGCAAGGATGAACCTACTCCAAACTGTTCAATTAGAGGCAGAAATTAATGTGATGATAAGGATAGTACTGATTATTCTTAAACAGGCTTACGTTCTTGCGGATACGTATGACAAGGTGCAACGATGCAAAAAGGTATTAAGAAGGAAGGTGGTGGAGATAGATACTCTCATTTTTATAGCTAGTAATCCGAAAGCTGATAAGCTCTGCGTCAGGGACATACAGCGAAAGTCTTCTCCAGCGGTTACAAGTAGATTTCAAACTGCTGAGATGGTAGAGGCGGGGACCGATACGCTCCTTTGGCAGGTATATATGCACACATACATGGTAGTAGAGTAGGGAAGTTATTATTATCATAAGTCAGTCGATGTTGTTTTTGCGAAATGTTTTTACTACTACTGCTACTGCTACTACTACTACTACTACTATCATTAGTACTACTCTGCATTTATTTCGATTATAATCATGATACCATCATCGTCATTATCGTCGCACTATTTGCACGATTATGTATTTGTGGGAGGGTTATTTATCAGTTTTTAATCTCATTGACAAAGTAAGAAAGTTTATTACTATGGGAGCGGCATTACTGTATTGTACGTGCTTCATGGTTTTTTTATTTAACGTTTACTTAATGGAAAGGTCGTGATTCTGTTCTCTCTTCGTACATAGAAAGCCATGATATCTGCTGTTGTTATAATGTATTCCATACAGGGTCTCGCTTCTGTCATTGTACCAGGCTTCACAATTCATCAAATTGTGCATTGGACATCACGTTCATTGCGCGTCATAAAGGCCCCCAAATCTGCCGTCACAATCATTCCAACTGCTGCAGGACTTGGGTATCATTATTTCATCTCAAAATACATTTCTATGTACACCATATCATCAATCATATGCTATTATATCTAACCCTAATCCTAATATTTACAGCATCACCTCTGCGACAACGATTATCACTCAATCCTTTCTTCAAGTTTACTAATTTATACATAGAGGATGCTGTAGTGTAATCTGTATTCTATTGGTTTGACTCATTATTACAGAGCAATTCCCTTCATCGTTCATCCGATTGATGAGGCCATTCACTGGGTAAACAGAAATGCTTATTTTGACAAATAAATCACTCTTGTAAATGGTTCTGAATTTACTTATCTGATAACTTCCTGATGCTGATGTTAATTTTAGCTTGGAGACAATACATGGAGAGCATGGGCAAAGCCCTTGAAGCGGTGGTACTCACAGAGTGACAAAGATGAATAATCATCAAGCAGCAGCCAAGGCGGGTGGCTAGTAAGTAAGGATGCAGGTAGCATAGGTGTGTTGTTACCATTTTTAAGGTCTTTTCTCAGCACGTACGTGGTGGCATTGCAGCTCATGGTGACTGGAAATCACATCGAAGAGCATGATTATGCAAAGAATAATCTGCGCTTGCACACGCTGCACAGTAGATACGTACGGCGCCAGTTCGTAGCTGCTGGTAGCCATTGTACGTAATTAATGATGATGATGATATCCATCAAAGTGGCATATATGCGGTTTGAAATCTGGTCTATGTGTGCAACTTCCATCGCATGCATTCAATTGATGTCCACGTTACAAACGGCACACACGCCTACTAGTGTGGATACCATATGCACATATCGATTATACCAGTGCTAGCTGCTAGGCATTATTGCATTGCGCGCATGCATGCGTGCGGCGGGTGCACACGGACAGACCTAGTGTGGACGTCGTCGTGGTATTGATCAGACGCATGCGCAGAGAGTGCGACTGTCTCATAGCATAGCGACTGCCTGATGATCATGCATATGTTAGTTATATTAGACATATAGCCAGCGCATGATTGTTAATTGTAAGTAGTAGTTTTTGGTGGTCTGTCGGTAACGCTATGATCGTTGATTGTGACACACACGCACAAACATCCATTCAGTATATTGTCAAGAAAGCTAGAAGGACTCTTTCTAGCTGCTCACAGAATGAACTATACGCACTAGCTACTGTTAGCGTGCTGTTGGCTAGTCTGATGCTACCGATGCTTGGGAGGGGCGGTCATCCCATCTCATCATGATGCGCCATCCTGCCTCGCTGCTAGATGCACGCGCATTTAGCAGATCACCACAGCGCGTCTGGCACGCATCGTTGAACAGACAATTAATCATGCTTTGTTTGTGTGGTTGCTCATTCGCATGCATGCTGATTGACTGCAGCAGATGAAGTGCTATCATCACATCGGCACAACTTGATTCCTTCTTGAATCTGTTGTAGCGAGTTTTTACTTACTCGAGACAAATACATAAATGCAGTTGCTTGCGGACTAACGGCGCGGATGTGCCTATATGCACCTATGAATGCTCTTCATCTTTTCAACCAAGTTCTGATGACTTGCGACCCCACTGTGCGGCTTTGAGTCGTTTTTTTGCCAGTGTGAAAGCTTCACCTAAGCAGCAGAACAAAGGGAAAGAATTTATTAAATTTTTGCTACACTAATCGTATGTGGTTGCCGTTCATTTGTTTCTCTATTTCTTCATAATATGCACACGCAGAGCACACACACACGCACACACGCACACACACACACACACACACACACACACACAACATAAGATTGTATAAATATGAATACAAACATTTGTATTTGTATGTGTATTTGTATAGATAAATGATGTATAGTTAATATTTTGCAGTAACGTGTTGAAGTATGACCTTCCTGTGACTGCTGAGACATTAGGAACCATCTCTTCATAAATTCATTCATTCGTGTTTCTTTGGTACCTAATGAAAAAAATCGTATTCCCCCACCCGCCCACACACACACACACACACACACACACACAATGAGTTTTGGTCTTGGTGGTGGGAAAGTATAAAATCAACTTCAATATACCTTTTTTTTCCTTCACTTCATCTTTCTTCTCTGGTTTTGTGTTTTCATCTTTCTTCTCTGGTTTTGTGTTTGCATCTTTCTGCTCTGGTTGTGTGTTTGTAGTGCCTTTTTGTTTTTCCTACGTGTTTGTGAGAATATTACTCTTTTAGTACTGCACGTATGATGTTTGGAGGTAGTAGTATAATAAAATCGTACAGCGGCAACACCAAGGATTACTTATTATTTGCGTGTAGCCATTTACTACTAGAATACGACTCGCTTTTACCAAATACTACTTTACTGGCAACCCTTGGTATATTCTCTCATACAGCAGCAGCAGCAGCAGCAGCAGAAGGTCTATTTAACAATTTCGAAAGAGGAGAAGGAGGAGGAGGAGGAGGAGGAGGAGGAGGGGGAACTTACCATTTCCTCAAGTTTCTTCTTCAGCTCATCGATTTCTTCTCTCAATTTTTCTTCAATTTCTTTGAATTCCTTCTCCCTCTTTTCTTTTTCTTTTTGGAAATTCTCGGCGTCTTGTTTCCTCTCATCTTTTATCTGCGAGTGAATGATGATGCGACAACACAAGTGAACGACGAGGGATAATTCAGTGAAATTATAACAAATTCCAAGTTCTTTCTGTCTCCACATGTGAGTTTCTTCAGTCCTCTCGTTATCGGACAGGAGCTTGTACGTTTATTATAAATATGTATAAGATATTGTCACACACACATATACGTTTATTATAAACATGTATTAGATATTATCATACACATATATGAGGAGAGGGAGAGAGGGTCACTTGTACCTTTTCTATAATCTCAAGTTCCCTTTCCGACGATTTCGAATCTGAAAAGATTGAAGCATACTAATCTGAACACATATTCCATAGATAGAGTACTTATTGTAACAGCACTCGATATCGATTCTGTCAAATGACCAGGACGTTCAAACTTATATACATCCACGCTCTCTTAAATGACACGTGTTGTGTTGAGTTATCCACCAAGATTCGTTGATGTTTTCGCTAATTCAGTTTCCATAACGCTGATTCTTTTCTCCAACACCTAAATAATATTAGCAATGATCTCCTCGTTAAAAACAGAAGACGAAGATATTATTTACTAAATGATCTCCTCGTTAATAAGAGAAGACGAAGATATTATTTACTAGTGTACCATATACTACTACTACTACTACTACAGCCTAGAGGTTGTTCGCACCTTTCTCAAGTTTTCTAAACTGTGTTGGTCAGATGCTAGACGCCGTTTTTCCTTCTCTAGAGTAGCGATTTTTGCCTGTAACGATGTAAATGGAACAGTAAATATATATATATATATATATATATATAATATACATATATAATTTTTTCTTATCGTTGCATTGGCGTTAATAACCATTTGAACAAACAAGTAAATAACAATACACTATAATTCTTCTGGAGTTTCAAGACTACTAGTAGTAGTAGTAGTACTAGCAGTAGCAGTAGTTCCTGAGGCAGTTGCCCCGTTTGTTCAACTTTGATCTTTATTGGTAGTAGTAGTAGTAGTAGTAGCAGCAGCAGCAGTAGTAGTAGTAGTAAGTAATAATACCTCCATGTCGGAAACCTGCACTTCCAACTGGTTCTTGCTCTCTTCCAGATCAATATTGGTCTATGTATGAAAGAATATGAGAGAGAGAAAGAGAGAGGGAGGGAGACTTAGGGGATGGAATTGCATAATTTGAATGGATAATCAATTCAAGTAGTTGAAGTGCTGTTTGAACGATAACGTACGTACAATTTAGAATTACTATAATCGAGAAGGAAAACTACTACTTGACTGATTTCAAAACAAACAATATTATCATCCACGAAGGATCATCATCATCATCATCATCATCATCATCATCCCCATCATCATATGCTTATGATCAGCATTCTCACTTCCACTGCCATCATTATTATCACTGCTTCTCTAGAATCATACCTTTTGTAGCTTCTCTAGCTCATCACTTGTCTTTTCAAATCCATCAGAAAGTGTTTGACTTCGTGTCAGCAAGGTCTTGTTTTGTTTCTGTGTATTTTGATCAGAAATCAACATGGACAAGAGAGGACACGAATATTAAAGTTGTCATCATATTTATACATCATTTCCAAATGATGTCAATGGTATTGCAGTCTCTATTCGATGTGTATACAACCCATACCTCGTAGTCTATATTTGCTGTTTGTAGGCGGTGTAGCTCTGCCTTCAACGCTATAAATTGAGGATATATGTGAATAAATAACTGAGCAAGTAGTATAGTGCTGCCAAATGTACACACATACACACACAGACAGACAGACATAGATACAATAGTACGTGTGTGCGCGTGTATTTTGGGATGATGAGAAAGCAATCGACGGAGTACAGAGAGAGAGAGAAAGAGAGAGAGAGAGAGAGAGAGAGAGAGAGAGAGAGAGGAGAGAGGGAGATAAAAAGGTATGAGGAGCATTACCACTACTACTAATCTAGATGATAACAGCATGCATGTATGCATACTACTACTATTTTATCCACTCATCATGCTCATCATCATGCCTCACCTCCTTCTTCATCCGACGTCTTTCTAGCATCCTCATACATTTGTAAATCCTTCTCCAAAATCTTGAGTTTCTTCTCTAATGCTACTTTGGCCTTTTTTAAAATATTAGCTTCCTTTTCGAAGCGATGACGCGCTCCTTCCTCAAACTCCAACTTTGACTGTGTGTTTCATGCGGCGGACGGTAGTAGCCGATCACAAGCATAAATAAGCACAAAGAGAGAAAGGAAATGAGACAACAACTCTATTGGTAATGATTTTATGTGTCAATGCAAATACATATCATTCTCATACATATGCACCACAATATTATATATATATATATATATATATATATATATATATATATATATAATGTATTCATCTACACCAATACCTTGAGCATTTCGCTTAATTTTACAAGGTCTTCCTTGTCCTTCCTTATCTGTGTGGGGAGGGGGGGTGAGTTGCAGAATGTCCATTCGTTGTTATTATTTGCAATATATCGTTAAAAATATACACGCACATGCTGCGTAGAATGACACAAATAAGAACGAATGCATCGCTTCAATGTCATATTGACCAGTTTTGAAACATAAATGAGTTGGTGGCATTTAATTACTGTCGCAGTCTCTTCCTTCGCTGCTTTAGCTTCCTCTTCTTCCTGAGCAAGCTTCCTACGACGTTTCTCCTGTTTTGTATGAAAAAGGAACATATTAATCAAAAATATATAAAAAAGGGATAATAGGTAAACAAACATATCGTCGTTTTGCTGCTATCACTGTCTTCCCGTTCTCTGTAGCAAATACAATACAATACTACTGTGTAGGCATGTTGATCAACTACCACTTTACCAGGTTTAGAGTCTCGAAATCACGAGTCCAAGCATGAAATAACATCTTCCATTCCTGTAAAAGAAAAAAAAGATACTACTTCGTTAATTATAAATACAAAAGAATCAATCAAGAGCAATGATGCCATAGACTAAGTATGTGCATTTTCATCGCACATGATGATTCTTTGAATGCGTCAAAACGACGACGAAATGAGCGCGTACAATCAGGCCAATCAACATAACAAATAAAAAGCTGTTTGATAGGACCATCAATATCAACTACATTATAACTAATGTTATTCATCATTGCTTGAATTTGATTATTGTCATCGTTATATCTTTCTTCCTCCTCCTCCTCCTACTGCTACATGTACTAGTTAGTAGTACCAGGTAGCTTATATCCCCTGAGCCGTCAATATCGATATGACCCCATAGAGAACGAGCTGAGTAGTAAGAATGAAGAAGAGAATATGATGATTTGAAGGAGGAGGAGGATAATGATGAGAAATTCTCTAGGCCATTATTATAACTACTAATCATCATCATCGTGAACCTAATTCATTCGTCGAGACTTTTCCTCCCAAGGTTGACATCAAACCGTTGTTGAACTCTTTCCAAGAGATCTTTATGTAAAGACGTATTATTATAACGAAGAAAAGGAAAATTAAGAAGAAGAAGAAGAAGGCGTATTGTTACTCTAATCATTATTAACATTAAAATCATCTTATCCTTCATGCCTTTCTATAATTTACATTGCTTCTTCACTCATTCACGAATAATACACACAATAAGCAATAATCACGTACTCGGCCGTTCTTGTCTTTGTCCATAGCCTATTGAAACAGAGGAAGACAGATCATTATACCCAAATAATGTAGGAATAAAAAACTCTTTTCATAATACTATATTTTTAAGGATGATGATAATAGGAGCTGTGTTGTCAAGATTCTTCTTACCCTCCAGCATGCTGCGACTGTTTGGTATTTGCGTAGAATCTATTTGAGATAATAATAATAATAACAATGCAGCATAATGATGAGAATTTGAGGACACTATTTGTTCGGATACTACTACTACTACTACTACTACTACTACTACTATAATCATCGTATTATCTTTACCATCCCTACAGCAGCTTTTTCTTCGGAAGTGAAGTTGGCTAGTTGTTTTGGCGTGTACTCTCTTTCCTTCAAGACTGGTCATCATAGGAGGGAGGAGGAGAAAAGGAAGAGGAAGGAAAGAGGAAAACCAGAAAATCCATCAGATCATCGTTATTCACACACACACACACACAGACACACATACACACACACGCACGCACGCATATCACAATACAACAATCACGTAACATGGTAAAAGTCATCAGCTATGGTTCTTTATTTGGCTATGCTTTCTCAGGAAATTATCGTATTTTCCTTCTGTTTTGTTCATTAGCACCTTTCTTCGATGTGACCGGTTTGACGGGGACGGCAACTTGATCCTTCATTTCATCTTTCAGCTAAGAGATAATAATAATTATATCCGGTATTTTGATATAAGGTGTGTGTGTGTGTGTGTGTGTGTGTGTGTGTAGTATATACTAATACATTTCCACACAATATAAAATACACTTTAATGCTGCTATTAACTCGGTTGCTTAGCGGCTGGTAATACCTTTTTAACTTGTATCCTTAACTTCGTTACCTTTGAAAGAAGAGTAGGAAGAGGAGTATTGGGGTGGGAGGGAGAGCGGTATCATGAATAAAAATAAAATTCACAACCACCACAATCGAAGCTGATTAACCAATTACCATCATCAATCTCGCAATAAACTAAATCTAATTAAAGCTTAAAATTTAGAAATACACTTTTCAATGCTGCTGCTGCTGCTACTAGAACTCCTACAACACACTACTACAACTTATCACTGATATTATTATCCTAACACAACTTGCACCTCAGAGTTTGTTTTTGCGCTTTCTTTCCGTCGCGTCTCCATAAGAGCTTTGAGCTTAGCGAGCTTTGCTTCGGTTTCGATGGTTTTCTGTTCCGATTTCTCCTCCTTGCTTCGGCTCAACTTAAGATCGTTTTGCAATGCTGACAGCTGGGACTATTCACCACCACCACCACCACAGATATACCACCAACATAACCCCATCATAATTACACAAAGAACGAGCAAATATTCATGAAAGGGAGATTATGTTAATCTTATGAATAAATCCACGCAATACTCAATACATGATGTGCTTGTGGTAAATACCTCTGCAGTCGTTAGTCTCTCTGTTACCCGGTTCCGACTTTCTTCGCTGTTCTTTAGTTCCAGCATCACCTGATTTCAGGAGGGGTTGGTAGGTAGTGTTGTTTGTGGTAGGCAAGAACTATTCACAACAGAGAAACTGTGACCATAGCAAGATCGTCACATTTTAGATGAAATAGATGTCTCTTCTTTGTTTGTTGATGACAGGATACTAATGCTGCTCTTTAAACAACATCTCCAGAACAACAACTTCGTATCTTGTTTCACAACCTTCGCACACTTCTTCTCCTTTTCAGCTATAGATTTTAGCGCCTCGTCAAGATCTTTCTTCATACTTGATAATCGCTCTCCATCACCTTTTTGGTTAGCAGCCATAAATAATATCATTTTTGTTAACATTAGAGAAGGTTTATAATACACAACATACTAATACACACACATACATACATACATACATACATACATACATACACCCCATGTGGGGATATCTCACCCCATAAAACAGAAATGTCCGTTGATAACTTACTTTGTGTAGAAGCCAAGAGCTGCTTCTGTGTCACCGCGAATTTCTTCTCAAGGCTAGTACTGGTTCATAAATTTAAGATGTCCAATAAAATACCGTTTGATACACATACACACACACACACACATATATATATATATATATATATATATATATATAATATTGCTGTTGTGAATGGCGGTGATTATATGATGGCGACAACAACACAAATACATCTGTGCGAATGTAATTGCTGCTGTTATTATTATTATTATTTTCTTCTAGGCGAATGTGTGTGTGTGTGTGTGTGTGTGTGTGAGTGGTCTGGCTAATGTGAGTGGCATAATTTCTACCTTTTTACTTGCTGTTCATTAAGATCCTGTTTCATTCGAGAGCAGAAGAAGAAGAAGAAGAAGAAGAAGAAGAAGGGGGGGGGGGGAAGAAAGCATCAGAAAAACTTTTCATCAAATTAGTCAATAACAGATAACCAAAATGTTGGCAGCTTTTCATTTTGATAATAACAACATTCACATATTTTCTTCGGTCCTGTTACCTTCTCCAGCTGCTTTCTTTTCTTTGACATCGATGAAACTTTCTGTTTCAAGACGTCTGCTTTGCTCTTACCATTGCGATGAATAATAATTTATGCAGGAGGAAGGGAACAGTAGTAGGGTTAGGAGAAGTTAAAAGCTAGAAAGAACAGAGGCGAAGAATCGGTTTTAAGTAAGTTTGTCGTATATTGTTTTGCATGTGTGTGTGTGTGTTGGATGATGCTGACACCAGTCCGTCAGAGTGAACAGATAGACGATTCTATTAGCATCTCATCAGAAGAGGTACCAACAACCCACCTCTGCTTGCCTTTTCGCCTCTTTTAGCTTTAAAACCTCGCGTCTAAGGGCAAGCTTTTCGGTCTAATGAGCAGGAGGGTGTATGTATGTATGTATGTATGTATGTATGTACGGATGGATGATGACACGCAATATTAAGATCGGATAAACGACGCTGCTGCTGCTGCTGCTGCTCTTACGTGATGCCTTCAAATATTTCTCTCTTTCTCTCCCTCTCCCCCTCTCTCTCATACATGAGCATGGCCTGCACCCTACATTATTGGAAAACTTTCTCATAAATTGATAATATCTCTTCTTACGTTGAAACTTTCCATCATTTCTTTGCTGGGCGATGTAGTGGTAGGTTGTGACCTGGTAACAGAATCGTAGTCTCGGAGATAATCGTAATCATCATATCACAATCGTGCTTTCTCACTCTCTCTCTCTCTCTCTCTCTCTCTGTGTGTGTGTGTGTATGTGTGTTTTCTCACATCAGTTCTATGATTCCACTGGATTAAAATTGCTATTGTCATTTATTTGATTTATCAATCAATACTACCGTTTATTTGCTGTATGCATGGGCGACGAAGTTGATTCCGTCGTAGTCGTTGACTTATCATTATTATTAGTAGGAGTAGTAGTAATAGATTACTCGTCGTGTGGGAGGGGAGGGAAAGTTGTACTTTTCTTCTCCGCAGATTTCTTGCTCTAATTCTTCTTTTGAGTTCGGGTTATGCTATTATTTATATTGATATTTGTCTAGTATCTATATAGGCTGTCACCACTAGCAAGCTAACTAAATTAGGAACACTAACTACTACCCCAATCGGACGACTTCCTGACCGGTATTGCTGAAAAAATAGAATAAAATTTAGCAGCTATAATGATGAGACAGAGAGATATTATATACATGCTGCTTCGCCTATAGAATGTACGAAATATTATAATTATACACACACACACACACACACACACACACACATATATATATATATATATATATATATATATATATATATGTGTGTGTGTGTGTGTGTGTGTGTGTGTGTGCTGCATCCTGTGCATATTATGTCCCAAAAATGAGGCACACTTACTACTAACCACAATGATCACAGCAACTTCATACATGAATAATAATACCAATCTTAGAAACTCTTTGTGCTCGGATAGAAGCCGATAATATCTGAAACGATAACAAGAAGGAGGAGAAGGAGGAGGAGGAGAACAAGTGAAGTTGAGAACGATGATCGATGTGGGATTCAAAAGAGATTGGTCGATTATCAGCTAATTTGACTTTCTTCACCCTTGTTATAATTTACATATATGCATTGATTGAAATGACTTTTCTTCGTATGTATCCCTTTGAGCTCGTAGTTTCCGTAGCTAGCAAACCAACAAGAAAGAGAAGACAGAGCAATGGTTAGATGCACTACTCATCATCCTTACGATGACGACGACATGTTAAGGGTAGTAAGGGTAATGATAATTATGATGATAATGTAGTTATGATGATAATGTAACAAGACCTCAGCATGCAGCCTTTCGCTTTCATTTCTTAATGAGTTGATAGAGCTGCCAAAGATGGATTTTGCATCTATTTTGTCGCCTCCTCCCACCTTCCCACTACTAGATTTCTTGACTTGTTTCTGCTTTTGCTGCTGTTGTTGCTGTCTGAATTGCTTAGCAGTCGCCTTAGCTTCTTGAGTCTTCTCCAGAAAACTTTTCATTTCCTTCATTGCCTTTCCCGCATCTGTGTGTCAGTAGTAGTAGAAGCAGTAGTAGCAGTAGCAGTAGCAGTAGAAGTAGTATTAGTGGTTGGTGGTGATTATATGAATATAAAAGACAAGCATTGAAGAAGCAAAAGACTGCATGTTGGGAAAGTACTTTAGACTGAAAAGATGCCAAAGATATTAGAAGAATCAATCAATAATGATTTATTTACCAGAAGGCAAAATCGTCATCGATTTCGACTTTCCATATTTTTTCTTCGTCTTTCTTTTTTTCGCCTTGAGGAGAGTCTGATGATGATGATGATGATGGTGATGATGATGATGATGAGAAGGAGGAGGAGGAGAAAAGAAAAGAGAAATCGGTCTTATTGTCAGCCATAATATCTCTATTACTACTACTTTCCTCGTCCTCCTATTTAGCAAATACTACTGCTACTACTACCACTACTAACATATTGATGATGATTTACAACCTTGGTCTCCTTTTCAACTTTCTCAGCTGTCTTCAGGATGATATCATCAAGATTCTCTTTGCTCACGATGTACGATGAGGGTCCGTTTCTTGAGTTTATTTCACCCAGCTTAACACGAAGTGATGATGACGATGATGCTGCCGCAACCCTGTTATCAATCATTGCAAAGTCGTCAGTTATAATAAACAATGACTACTTATTTACCATCAAATATTCTCCCCTTCCTCGTATTGTTCCCTCCCCATCAAAGAGGCATCATCTCAACTCGAGTACCTTTTGCTTGAAGAAGCGTTTCGTTGCAGTAGTGATTCTGTGTCGCTATAGATCAGATGCACCTGTGTGTGTGTGTGTATCATCGGAGAGGAGAGCTGTTTAATATATCATTGTCAAGCGAAAATGCAATGGTAAAGAAAGATCACGACGACAGAATTCATTCCCTATCATCTTGATTCATGTGGATCATTCAAACCAATCGTCATTATTATATCAAATCACATTTCTGCTCGTAAACTCTAGTGCATGCATTGTGACTATTATTTCTCAGAACATACATCGGAGTCATCCACGCTAACACTCCAAGCACTCTCTCCCTCTGATAGTTCCACATCTGTATTCGCCGTACCACTAGCTTTACCTAGAAACAAGACACAAGCATGGAAAGAATTTGTAATGTGTGTGTGTCTGTGTGTTTCTATTTCTTGCAACCTTTAACCCCCACTGCCACGACAGCACCTACTACTCTTATTACTACTATTACTATTAATACTGCTGCTACTTCGGTGTCTTCTCTTGGAGGCCGACGATTTGAGGGTATTTTTTCTCCGCTTTCGAAACACTGGAAACAAGGTAGAAAAACGTTCAGAACAACCACAACAAATAGGTCTTAACAAACCTAGCAGAAGCAGAAGATGCGATAACATAATCTTGCACGCAAATTAGTTATTGGTAGGTAATGCAAAGTCACATAAACGATCGAAGACCGGATAATTATATGTCATGCAACGCCATCAGTTTTGCGTGGACGCTGCAATTTTCTGATGTTGAATCCTATTCTTTTCTCATTCTCGTCTCCCTCTTACTTCACTGACTAGATCTAATTCTTCGGCGAGTTCTGCTTTTCTTGCTGTTGTTCAGGCGGCCCTTTGACCGAGAGTGCATGCCTGCAGCAGCAGCGTCAGATGCTTCTGATTCCATCTCTGTGGGTGACGACCAAAACAAAGTAGTAAGCATGCATACTGTCAGTGGAGGAGTATTTTGGATATGGAAGGGGGGAGGGGAGAGGAGGAAGGCAGAGTAATATGGTGTGATGATCAGATTCTTACCCGACAAATCACGATTGTATAATTCAGAACGGTCTACACAGTAGATAGAGAAAAACCATTGTGATAAGCACAAAGTTGTTAGCAGAGCCTCTTTTTTTTTAAGTATCCCCCCCCCACCCCCCTCTCTCACTATAATTGCATGTGTGTGTGTGTGTGTGTGTGTGTGTGTGTGTGGTGTGAGGGTTGAATATTATGGTCCTCCGACCTCCTATATTTTTCCCCATTTTCTCTTCCAACTCCCGCTTTGCTTTCCAAATTTTAAGCTTCTTCTCAGTTCTAGCACGCCTTCTGGCTTCGGAACGCTTACTAATAATATCGAATCATTTCAATCAAGGTATCTTATCATGTTCTAATAACAGTGGATACTGTTTTCTTTGGTATCATATTAGGTCAAGCTATCCATCATCGTTCCGTCGTGTTTTCCCCTCTTCCCGTCTTCCCTTCCTCTGCCATCATAACAACCTGGTTTTGGAATGTGTTCTACGCTTTTGTTTTCTCCATATATGTTCAGGAGAAGGTCCGAGTCCAGGAGAGTAGATACTTCGCACTTGCTGCGCTCTTTTGACTGTCATTGGGACTTCTACTCCTGCCGTAGCCGGTCGTATTCCTGCTGCTGAAAACATAGTCTCTCCTCAACCTTAAAACCATGCTTTGATTTGTTATTGTATAGGAAACAACCTTCCCTCCCACACACATGCTGTATCACTTTTCTACTACCACAGGCAGCAGTCACTAATGTGCAACAACAATGGTTCGTAGTAATAATACCTTGTGGCTGGGCAGCAGGCCGAGTCTTACTCGAGGATGTCTTTGGCCTACACATCAAAGACATTATCATCATCTATCTTGTTAACGGAAACGACCTCATTCCTCCCTACCTCACGATTAACTAATCCTCTCTCTCCAACAAGTCTCGCTTATTTATTGAGTTATTATTCCACTCTCATCCATTATCAGAGTAGGATGATGATCTTCAGTTTATTTTTCACTGACCTCTGTTGCCTCTTAGCCACCATGATGCACTCCTTTCGGCACGAGAATAAACTCGCAGTTAGCTTAAGCCTGTGTGCCTGTGGTTAGCTCCTCGCTCACAGTGCACCACATGGGAGGGGTTTGGGGCGTTTTATGATCCTGTCTTTACTGTGTCCAATGGGTGGAGTTTGTTGTCGCAACCCAATAATCTCCTACATTTTGTTGTCACATTGTTACATATTTCTTGTCGATGTGTTTATACAATTGCGATTAAGTCAGGAAGGCAACAAGCACGATGCCGGAATCGTTACAAACCTCTTACAAAAAAAAGCAGTCCCCTAGAATATATTGCTGCGACTGGGAAAATACAAAAATTAGTAGGGGTATTCGGTAGTTATAGAAACTTATGTACAAACCTGGATTTACTCCTTGCGACAACTAGTCGCTTGAACGACGTAAGAAAAAATCTAACGCGGTCGACATCGCAGCCAAAGTTCGTGAAAGAGAAGTTGTAGAAATTCCAGAATTGTCCTTTTTGCCTTGAAAGCAATGTTCCTAGTCGTTAAAAGAGGACAAAAGTACTGCATTTTCATACTTTAAGCTCACTTGTGCTGCTAGACCGACTGAAAACTGTGATGGGACAAACGAAGAAAGGTCCATTTGGGAATGAAATTTAAGCCAAGAATTACCAAGATCATCGATAGATTTTCTGACACCAATGAATGATAAATTATACAATGTGACCGAGATTTCTGAATAACATATTCCGTACTTTCACCAAAAAAAAGACGACTGAATCAATCAATCAATCACTCAACGAACCAGCCACACAGCCGCCTGAGGTTCCAGACGAACGAACGGCAGAGCGAATAGAGCCATGGGTTTTACACCCCCAGCTCCCACGGTCTTTGCTCCTCCGCCACCTGCACTGGAACTGTTCTTCGGTGGGATTGGTGATCGTGTTCGAAGTGATCCAAAAAAATGTCTGCAGGGCCTCAGGAACGGTGGCAAGCTGACCTTAAGGGTGCGCGTCCTCGGAGGAGCAAAGGAAGCAAAATACCCAAGTGACCACGTTGTAGAGTGGGATATGACTTTCATCAAGGTCGGATATTTGAGATCTAAATTTTGGCAATGAAGCAGATTGTAATAGCTTGGTTTAGAAGCGTAGTTTGGTTGCACATTAAAAGACTACCGGGTTGAAAGGTGGAATGGGCTATTATTCGAACTTGCTTTTTCTGGCTTACTTTCATTCTAGCAGTAGTTGCGAGTTGACTGGTTGTGTAGCTACACTCTTCCAATTCTCATAGTAGTTTAATATGTATACATACATACATACCATGGGGGGGGAACAAATGCAGGATGCACCTTCACCGTTACAAAGCTTCATAGTCCAACCTGCTACTTCGAATCGAAAGACAGATAGGTAATTGCGTTGTAGAACTATCGTAAGGATATGATGGCATAAAATTTATTATTTAATTTTGCGGTCACCAGTTGCCTTGAGTTTGGTTCGATGGAAGTGCTAAATACGTTGATGAAGGAAGGAAAAGAGGCGAAGAGAACGGAAGGTGTACATAGTAAACATAATGCCATTCTCCATTGCATTCGTATATATATATATATATATATATATATATATATATATATATATGCAGTGTGTTATACCTGTGTGAATTGTGTGTGTGTGTGTGTGTGTGTGTGTGTGTGTGACCTTTTTCATCGATCGAATCCTCCGATTTGCTGCCTTAGGTGTATCACCACTGAGTCTGATTCGAGAGGGAAAATTGAGGGTATTATTATATTACTTACTTTTATTATTATACTACACCTGCTCCTCTGTCATTTTCTTCATTCATCTTTCACTGAGTTTGCTGCTATATACATAACACCAGCATTATTCAGTAATAATTTTAATAAGCTGGGCCCTTCTACTACTACTACTACTACTACTACGTTTAACTGATAGATAAAGGGAAACAGAATGGCTCTTTTCAGGCTTCGATCAGTCTTTACAGGTAATCAGTGTCTTATTTTAGAATCTTCATGAGATTTTACAGGTTTCCTAAGTCGTACTGCATTTGACTTTGTTTCTCCTCAAGGCCAGAAACGTTCGCATACGGGTTTCGTTGGCAAAGACAATGACAACGCAGCAGAGGAGGCGGGGACAGCACAATTCAGCTGCTCCGAGGAGGATTTTAATCAGATTATGGTTTGTGATTGAATTTAGGGTAGTAATGGGTAGTAGTAGTTGTAGGTGCATTGTTGGATATTATCATTATACTAGTAGTTGTTGTTATTCTAATATTATCTTCTTGGATGGTAACTTACTACGAGGTTGATATTATTACCATCATCACGTCAAATATCGGCATAAAAAAGAGGAGTGAATGAAGTTTGAAAGACTTCTACTTATTATATTGCACAGAATCTGAAAGACACTGTAGGGAATCTACGTCAGGAAGTTGAAGGGCAGGAAGCAGTAATTAAGCACCACCAGCACCTTAGATATTATGCCTCTATCTTTCACAAATAATTGTTTTTCCTACCCTCTAACCACACTACTACGTGCTGCTATTGCTGCTATCATCAGCTAATCAATAAGATGCTAGTCATCGAAGACTTAGAAAGTGCAGGCATCACTGCAGCGATGGGTTTCTTACTCAGACTAGAAGAAATGATGATGATGATGATGATGATGATGATGGATTTACTCACATGATGGATGGATGGCTGGCATCATCACCTACATTGCAAGCATAATTAATAACAAACATGATTCTATTGATTGATCTCCCTTTTGTACGTCCTACCTCATTAACATCATTATCATCATTATCATCACCATAATCATCAGGTATCTGGATATACCCTCTTCTCTACATTCCGTTTTTCATGGTGATATGCCTTGTTATCCTACTTCCTGCTGTTGGATACACCCATCACCGATTTTCGCCGGTACTACCAACTACTACTCGTAGCACAAGTATAAGTAGTTTGTAGTTTATTATAGTAATGATGCGACAGCAGCCAACAGACACACACACACACACAACTTCAATGAAGTAAACAGTATTCAATCACACAAATATGCAAAATGTGGTATGTATGCAGGTTGTGTGGGGTCCGTTTATCTTGATTGAGGCAGTCGCTATCTACGTTGGATGTTCTAGGTAGTAGTAGTGGTAGTAGCCAAGGAGTAGTGGTGGTGATGATGATGATAATGATGATGATGATGACAACAGTACATACCAGTAGCCTTTTGAACAAACCGCCAAGTAGTTGGGGTGAATCTGCTTTAAGTAGTATTTTTTGCATTTACATCGTCGTCAGCCCCACCAGCAGTATTCGGCGAAGCCTATTGGTTTTGTACGTCTTCTTCCGGATAGCATTTCGCTATAAAATGGCCAAATTACGAGCACAGAGCATGCCTGATGAGTTCTCTGATGCGTTCTGGGAAATAACTCATAGAATCACTGCTGAGGAGGTAGTAGTAGTGGTAGTAGCAGTAGTAGTAGTAGAGTAGTAAGGGAGGAGGATACGACGAGAGGGCAGAGGAATGAATTATCATATCATGATGATGATGATTATTATTATTATTATTATTATATAAGCGAGAAATCTCTTTTATAATATTGGATTTTTGATGTATAGCACAGCAATGATGTGTATGTAATACACACGGCTAATGGTCACTACAATTTATGAAACACTTAAATATGTTAAAGGTGTACCGATCTATACTTATTGTCCAAGGTCTTTATATTAAGCTGGGGCAGGTAATGAATGATACTCACCACAAAGAGGAGGGGCTTGCAGTATAAGCGTGGATAGTATCATTACTATTATTATTATTATTATTATTATTATTATGGTGATGCTGTTTGCTCACGTTCATTCATCCCTCCAAATGAGAAGTAGTTGCCGTACCTTAACAGCACACACCCCTATCTAATAGTACAAATACTTGTAATTATAATAATGATAATGATAATAATAATAATAATAATAATAGGCTATGAGTGGCAGAGCAGATATCCTTCCGAAGCCCTTTACCAAGTAGAAAGCATACTAGTACTGTTTATCTTATCGTATATCACCAATGATGATCATCAACAGTATGAAGAAACAATGACTAAAAATAAGCAAACTGTTGATGATGTAATAATAGTAATAATAACAATAATGATAATAATAATAATAATAATAATAATAATAAGGCAACTTAAAAAGCTTCAAGACTGCTTGGGGCAAGATTCTAAAGATCATGTTATCGAAACATTACAACATGAGCTCAAAGTCAAGGTAGTAATAGGGATAGTTGTACTTGTTCAGACCTACCAACATGATAATGCTGCTTATCTTCCCTTCTTCTTCTACTCTCTTCTACTCTCTTTCTTCTTTTCCCTCCCCTCCTTCATCTTCTTTATGCAATACTTTGTTTGCACTTAAAAGTCGTATATGGATATCTTCTCCGACTTCGATTTCAATGCAGTTGCCTCTGCCTCGATTGCACAGGTAGTAGATATACTATTCTCTTGTTCTTGTTCTTGTTCTTGTTGTAGTTCTTCTTCTTTATCTTCTTCCTCTTCTCTCATTGACTGCTATACTACAATCATTGTCATCATCATCATCATCATTAAAATCATAATCTTTCATGATCATAAATAAGGTACACAAGGCCAGGTTGAGGAATGGGGGAGGAGTTGTAGCTGTAAAGCTGCAGCATAAAGGAGTTGAACAAGTCATGAAACGTGACGCTGTCCTGGTACTAATAACGATGATAATAAAAACAATAACAATAATAGTAATTAACAATATGAATGTAATGTGAATGAGTGTAAAACGGGTATTCTTCTCCTTTTTCCTCGTTTACAACTACTACTGCTACTACCACCAATACTACTACACTACTACTACTACTACTACTACTACTACTATAATCTCTTCTTCTTTGTTATTATAGGTGAAGTACCTTTTCCGGTTGACAGGTTGGGCATTTCCCAAGCAAAAACCTGTTTTCGATGCTATCACAGAATTTGTCAAGAGGGTAGTAATTTCATGAATGAATGGTGGAAGAGACACAAGAAGAACAAACACACTATAGTGATGTGTCATGCTACATTATTAACTGCTGTGTTAGTATCACACCTATAAATATCATAACGTCGTTTTCTTGTGTGTTGTGCCCCATAATCTCTTCCTACTGCCTCCTCCTCCTCCTTTTCCATCCACACTAGTATTATGTAGTTATCTATGGTGCTCTACACAAGTAGTGGGAGGGAGGGCGGAGTTGAGGATTCTTCTCCTTGATGATGATGATGATGATGATGTGTATTGTGTTTAGATGGAACCAGAGCTAGATTTTACTCAAGAAGCAGAGTGTCTACGTGTCGCTAACAAAACTATTCAATCCGCAGGGGAGGTCTGATGATGTGATGATGATGTGATGATAATGATTATAATGATACTTCTGCTGCTATGTTATGTATATGCTATTCTTGATGGCAGTGAGAACAAGAAAAAGAAGAAGAAGAAGAATAAAGAAGAAGCTGACATTCATGATAGCCAATTTAACTCAAAAATGTGCATGGAAGAGAAGAGGCCAGATTCCTCTACCTTGATGTTGTCTAAATATGCCGTCGTCAGCATCCTTGCTTGCTACTGTGCTCTTTCTCACACTAGTTGAATCACCGGTGATCGTGCTACATTGATATTAAAATATATAACATGCGTCATCTTCGTCGTCATCATCATCATCATCATCGTCGTCATAATAAATAATCACAGCTTTCAAAGCGGGTTTCTATTCCATATCCAGTAGAAGGATTAGTAACGAGGTGTAATCTATGCAATCATAATAATGATAATAGTACTATATCATACATACATACATCCCTACTACCGTTGATACGTTTCTTGTTTATGTCGCTTGTATAAATGGTAGTAGTAGTAGTAGTAGTAGTAGTAGTGTGACCCTGATGATGATGACAATGATATACGTCGTAGGCGAGTTCTTGTGATGGATTGGATCCAGGTAATCTCTCTCTCTCTCTCTCTCTCTCTCTCTCTCTCTCTCTCTCTTTCTCTCTCTCTTGTATCTATTGTATTGTAGTACCAACAGCAGCAGCAGCAGTTGTAGTAATAACATCTATCAAAGGCAAATGCAAAGAGCACGCAATAAATCAATCAATTAATCATCAAGTTACCTACCCCCCACAGGCAAGTAGAGTACCAAACTCCGAAGATGATGACTCCCTGGATACTGAGCAAAGACTTGATGTACTACTTATATTGCTACTTCTTCCTACCTACCACTTGTCTTTGTTTCTTTATTTCTAGGAAAGAATATAGTCCTTACAATCATCTATCATTATCATCATCATCATCATCATCGTCTTCTTTGTACCTCTATTATAGGTGGCCAATTCTATGGTTTATGCGTTTGCACATTTAATGTTGGTCAAAGGTGCTACATAACATGTGATGATATCATCATTATTATCATCATCATCATCATCATCATCATTATCCTCCTACTAATACTACTAATACTACTAATACTACAAATGATAGGCGAGTTCATGTGCGACCCTCATCCTGGAAACTTCCTAGGTTTTATCTCTCTCTAGCTACTTACTATATCGTTATGCCTTCTTCTTCTTCTTCTTCTTTGTGCGGCTGCTTGCTCGATGATGACGATAACGCTACTGAACGAAGGAAAGGAAAAAAGGACACATTATTATTATTATATTTATTATTATTATTAAAAAAACAACGAGGAAGATAAAATTTGATTTCAATCTTTTTCTCTGTTATTGTTATTGTTGTAGTAAAACCGCGGCAGCTGCACAAAACGACATCGATTAATAAGAAGAAACCGTTTGAATACTCCGTTACCCCCTCCAAACAACGATGGAAAGAAGACGAGAAGGGTGAGACAGTTAGTTAGTAATGATGCACATACCAAGCTTGCCGCATCATCGTATATCGTACGAGTGATATATCGATTCATGTACTCCTTTGGCAAATGATGCATACATTAGGAACACCACCAAGGTCTATGAAGAAGAAGAAGAAAAAGAGTATGCAACCACCACGCCAACAGCACCACTCAAAGAGCTTTGATTTGACCAACAACAGTCGTCATCGTCATCGTCGTGATTATTACCATTATACTTCTGCTGCTGCTTCTTCTTCCACTTCCACAACAACAACAACAACTACTACTACTACTACTACTACTACCGAGGAGAAAGAACAAGGTGGTGATAGTGATCATAGGAATAAAGTCTACTATCGACGCCATTATGGCTCAGAGGGTAAAAGTGGGTCCTTTGACAACAACAACAACAACAACAACAACACCTACGACAGCGACAGCAGCAGTTGGAATAGTACAAGAAGATCTGAAACAATGTTACCCTGGAATACAGGGACGGAACTTGTGATTCTTGACTTTGGTAGGTATAGCACTAATTAGTAGTAGTAGTAGTAGTAGTAGTAGTAGTAGCTACCAGAAGAGGTAGATTATGGGGTAAAAAAAGAGAAGATAATGCCAATAATTCATATGATGACTTACAAAAGAACGTGTATGTGCGTGTACTTGCGGTATTTGTTCTTTTATCACATGTTAAAGTCTTCTTCTTTCCCCAACCACTCCTGTGTTTTTTAATTCATTTTTCATTAAAGGAATGTCAGCTAAATTAAGGGAGGAGGCTAGGGAAGGATTTTGTGAGCTGCTTTTAGCCATACAGGTGCGTGTGTGTGTGATGTATATATGATTTAAGATAATGAAACAATGAAAGGATGATGATGATGATGATGATGATGATGATGATGATATTAGTGATTATGATGATGGTGGTAATAATACAGGACGGGGTAGTAGAGCGCATGCTCTCAGCTTTGAACAAGATTGGAATCAGGTTCATTAGAAGAAGAAGAAGAAGAAGAGGAGGAAGAAGAAGAAGAAAGACTATATATTATGGTGGTAGTGGTGGTGATAGTGCCTTGATGCTTATTTTTTGTTTCCTATCTCCTCATCATCATCATCATCATCATCGTCATCATCATCATCATCATCATCATCATCATCGACAACAAATTGATTATTAGTCTTATTCATTCTACCACTACAAGGTTAAATAAAATATCGGATAAGGATGCTGATAACATTATGACCTTCCTCACGCACTATTATCGTGATACTGGTATTACTACTTTCCTGCTCACCAATTCATGAGAAATTATGCTGATGATGATGATTATGATGATGATTATGATGATGATTATGATGATGATTATGATGATAAAAGCCAACGTCATCATCATATCAAATATAGTATTTTCTTCCTCCTCCTCCTCCTCCTCCTCCTCTTCTTCTTCTTCTTCTTTGTATTTGTTGTCGCTATTGTTATTGATTTTCTTCCTTCGTATCATACAGCCCCGGCAAAGGAGAATCGTGCAAAATTCCTAGAGTTTGTCAAAGCAGCACGCAAACGAAGGTTGGCCAATGATGAATAAACAACACTTGAAGTAGTGCGATTGCAGCATGTATTATGACTACTACTACTACCACTACTACAGAGAGGTGGAGAAGAAAGAAGGCAAAAAAAGCCAGATGTTCTTCGAGAAAGTCCCTGTCGACTGGTAATACTACTAGTAAACAAACAATATAGAACAACTACTACTACTATTACTGGCAGCAGTAGTGATGACGTGCTAATGTTGGTCGCTTGCTTGCTTCTTTCTCTCCCCAAAAAACCCTTTTCCTTTCTTTTTCCTACTCACATCCTTCATCTTCGAGTACATGAATAAATCAATCTATCAATCAATCGATTGCTCTTTATTGATTGATGTTCCACAAAAAGCACCTGCGGTAACACGATTAGCTGCTACTAGTGCTGCTTCTTCATTTACATCGTATTGTTGGAAATGTTTCTTCTTATTCTTATTACTACAGGGTATACTACAACCGAACATACTCTCTACTTCGAGGTGATAATGATGATGATGGTGATGATGATGATGAGGAGGAGGAGGAGGAGGAGGAGGAGGATGGTGATGGCGGTAGTGATGGAACACGATTGCATTGACTATTTGTCTAATGCTACATTAAAGCCAGTATGGATATATATATATATATATATATATATATATTACATAAAACCGCTCTTGTGAATTGTGTTGTTGTTTTTGCCCTCCTCAGAGAGAGCGTATTTGTGTCTCCCCATCTTCCTTTTCCTATCTAATGCTGTGGATGATATTATATCCGTTGTTGTTTTGTTGTTATTTATCATTATCGTTTGATGATTTGCTGCTGTATAATGTTGTACATCCTTCTCTTCCTGACCATTATCATTTCTTCATTATACTTCCACTTCTACATCGTCATCATCATCAAACAACAACTACTACTACTACTACTACTACTACTACAATCAGGTGCGTGTTGTCAGTTGGGTGCAAGAGTGCCTGTACTTGAAATATTCTCTCAAGCAGCAAGGAGAGGCCTAGAGATTAGTCGTAGGAGGAAGAGATTAGCACCACGGGAGGAGCAGGAGAGGAAGATGATCTCTGAGAAAGAAGAAGGAGCACTCATTAATACGAACAAGCCAACGTAATCATAAGTGCTATAGCATAGCAGTACGACGAGAAATGACCAATTGCTTCACGTCATCATCATCATCATCATCATCATCATCATCATAACCATAATTAAAAAGTAAGACGATCTACAATGAGAGCTTACTACCAAATATTAGTGCTGAAACACATTGGGAGTATCTCTTTTTCCTCGGACTTGATTCTTAACAATTGTGCTTTAAGTGAGCAGCATCATCATCATCATCGTAACAACCATTCTTCGTCGTTACATTGTTTCCCCAATATGTGGTAATTTATTGTTACACATTGCTTGTTGGTACATAGAATAAGAACAGGGGGTGGAAGGAGCATCCGTCTCCATGCCTTTGTACTCACTATCACAATGGTACTACTAACTAACAATTCTTGTCATTTCTTGTATTAGTTTTATGTTGTTATCATCATCTTTCTTCATCAGGTAGTTTGATGATAGATGACAGAACTTAAATATATAGTAGTTTTTCGAAATAATGATATCAAAGCTGATGTCATTTATACAAAGTAGTTTCTCATAACATCTACTACCTTGCAGGCTGCACTTATCACCGTAGGCATTCTTATGGTGCTACTACTACTTCTGTTTTTTAATTCGTTGAATTCATGATGATATTTTATGCTGCTGGTTATTGAACGTTGCTGTCTGATATGTATATATATATATATATATATATATATATATATATATATGTGTGAGTATATTCTCCCTATGTAGCCGTTGATTAAAGCAATGATGAATTTGTTTCTGTGAATTATGAAGACTTGCTCTGTTGTATATGATCATTTTCGAGTTGTTCCATAGTACACGTCGTCATCGTTAGCCTCTTATGGACTAAAAACAGATACCAACAGATTGACAAGGTTATCATAAATATCAACAGATTGACAAGGTTGTCTATCGGTCGTTTAGGATACGTGTGCTCTAAGGTTATTATTCCATTTATCATCATTTAGATCGATCTCCTCTAGCTAGCTAGATCATCATCGTCGCTGTCAGATATGCGTATTACTACGCACACACGATGCATTCAGCACCTTCTGACCATGCATTTAGTACATGCATGCATGTGTTCGTGGTAAATGCGCCAAATGAAGCTCTAGAGCTCTTCTAGTCGCAGGTCTAGAGGTGCATGCACCACGCTAATGCGCTACCCTTGCTAGGCTTGCGCCCCTCTAGCTAGCTAGCTAGCTAGCCCTTCGTTTGTGTCAATGTTGCTAGCTAGCTATGCTAGACCTAGTAGCTGTGAGACGGTGTGGATCTCTTGCTACTGTCTAAGACCTCTTTAGCTACCTAGGTTTAGACCCAGCTAGACAGCAGCTAGCAGCTAGACTAGTTGGTAGAGCATGCCAGTCTGCAGTGTGCAGTCTAGCAGTGTGCATCTAGACATGAACAAGAGCACCACTGCTAGACTGCACAATGATTGCTCTGTCTGCTCATTCTAGCATTGCATGTAAATGTGCACAGAGCAATGACGCAAAGTGTCTGAGAAACTAGCTTTTGATGCGCAATGATGCGAATGATGGCATAACTGTTTGGTGTGTGCCACATCTAGACATTTGGCGTTTGCATGCACTTTGCTAGCGGCGTGTTGATATTTTGCAGCACATGTAACTTCTCGGCGTCAACTAACATGCGTCAACATATCCCGATGACACCACTATTAATATTTACAAAATTACTGAGCACATAAGATCGCTTATCTGTCATTTGAGGTTTTCCAGCATCTATTTCTAAAGCTACTACACATGCTACAATCTTGCAAGCTACAACCATTCATTCTAACCACATATTGCGTTTCTGCCCTCCCCAATTATTATGTTATACGTTGGTTTGTCACACTTTAGCCATCCTCGCAATCTTTGACATCGTTTTTGTTGTTGCTGCTGCTGTTGTTATCGTAGTAATTCTTGGATTTCCTCCTCTCTTCTTGGTAGTATCCATTCACTGATTGACTGACACACTACTCTCTATGTTGATTGGGTACTGATGATGATGATGACGATGATGATGATGGTGGTGATGATGATGATGAGATGTTGCCCTGCTTTGATTTCAGTCCTCCTCCTCCTCCTCCTCCTCCTCCTCCTCCTCATTCTCCCCTCCTTCTCTTGTTACCATGTGCTAGAATGCTCTCATCATTATTCGTTATCTTGACGCCTCTCCTGATGGTCTGATGCTCTAGATTTCTTCCTCTTTTCAATAATCATTTTGGTGTGGTGGTTGGGGTACTTGTGACGTGCTAGTAGGAGTAGTGGTAAGTAGTTGATATTATTGTTGTGCTAGAAGGAGAACAAAAAAAAGAAGAAGAAGAAGAAAGATTTTCAAAGATATCATGATCTAATGTCCTTTTTTCTTCCTTATTCTTTACCACTACTTCTTCAGCAAACAACGACAATGCATCATCGTCAACAGTATGCTATTGTTGTTGTTGTTGTTGTTGTTGTTGTTGTTGTTATGATGATGTCGTCATCCTTTCTAATTGTTTGATGACAGGAGTAGCATCACCCGCACCATCACCACCACCATCACACTGAGCAGTCTCTGTAGTGGGAGCAGGAGCAGCAGCAGCTTGAATAATACTACTGCTACTACTAGCAGCTTGAATAATACTACTGATACTACTAGCAGCTTGAATACTACTACTACTGATACTACTACTTATTGAAGCTTTTGCTTCAATAAGTTTATGAGCACAGCAATATTTACCATTTCTTGCGGCAAGGTATAGAGCGTCTTCTCCATTTCTAGTTTTTGCGTTGACGTTTGATTTAGCATGCAGCAGCTCTGATATAATTTTGCTCCGACCGAAAGTTGCCGCACACATAAGTAGAGACTTGGGGTTTGAGGATTTGACAAGATACTGCTTTATTGACCCAACTAAAAATGATGATGATAACGATGCTGGAAGGATTCTCTCTGATTCTTGCCAACGTAATTTGCTAGCAATGTCCTTCGCATCATCACCCTCTTTGATGCTGTTTGCTATACTAACAATATTTTTTTGGTACTCAAGAAGCTGCGCCCAAATATCGGTTGGATTGTAAGATGGAACAACGTTCTTCATGGTGTAGTAGCCTCCTCCGAAGATAGCATCAAGATCAGCACCTGCTTCTACTAACAGCCTGAAGCAAAATGGTCTATTGTGCATGGTACAGACGATGAGAGGGGGGGGAAGGTGAGGAGTGGCGCCAGCAGCGTTAGCAAATAGCGACGAGAAGGAGAAGTGAGGTGTATAACGGGGATGATGGTAATCTATTCTTGCTTTATGCTGCAGCAATAGTTTCACTGCGTACGTGTTGCCGTATTTGCAAGCGCAAAGCAGCGGATTATTTCTAAAAATGAAGCGATTTGTAGTAGCAGTAGTAGTAGTAGGAGGAGGAGGAGGAGGAAGAGTAGGAGAGGTATTGTGAAATATGTCAAACATCTCGATGTCGCTTTTGCCCTGTATCAGAAGTTCAAGTACAGACGATGACGGATGTAGTCCTCCTCCTCCTCCTCCTCCTCCTTCCACCAGAGATACTATTCCTCCTTCACCCTCTTGTATGATAGCTGTCACAAGGGGATTTCTCCCCATTCTGTCGTTGATAACCGGCGCTCCGTTGGTCAGTAGATATCTTACCATCTAACCAATGCAACAACAGCAGCAGCAGCATCGGTAGTAGTAGTGGTAGTAGTAGTAGAAGAAACGATATAGGTTAATAGTCATTAGTGAATCAGAAACCGCATCATTATCATCATCATCATTATCATCATCATCATCATCATCATCATCATCCTCACCACCAACTAAGTAGCATCATCTATGATGATTATGATGATGATAATGATGATGCTGCAACCAGGAATATAATCAAAAGCACGCATCTTCTTATTCCTCCTTCCCCCCCTCCTCATCACCAGTCTAACAATAAGACCACCAAAAAACAGCGACTACGACTACTACTACTACTACCACCACCACTACTGCTTCTACTGTTATTGCTACTACTACTACTACTACTACTACTACTACTAATATTACTCACAACATTACCATGGACTTTGTGTTGTGCGGAGCGTGCGCAATGATATAAGTAAGGATGGTGTGGCCTTCATTAGATTGTATTAAGTCGAATAGACCCTTGAGGCTCAGCTTCGTTAAAGCCATGAGCTCATTTAGCTTGTTTTTCAGATCTTCCAGCTTCCCATCTAGGATGGCTGACCAGCAACAGCAAAGCACATCAAACTCCTTCCTCGTATAAGTGGTACTACTACTAGTAGCATTTTGACAGTGATGCGTTCGTTGAGTTAAGGAGGAAGGAAGAACTGTTGTTGCTGCTATTGCTGGTGTTACTGCATTCCCCTTGAGTGTCTTAGCATCAACTTCTCGAATAATGCATTCCTCAAATTTGAAAACAATCCTTTGATGATATCGTTCTTGTTGCTGCTGTGATGGGAGTGGTGGTCCTGGTTCTGGTGACGGCTTCTTCTTCTTCTTCTTCTTCTTCTTCTTCTTCATCGACTCTACGGATGATGATGAGGAGGAGGAGGAGGAGCGGGATGTGGATTGCTTTGTATTGGCACTGTTGTTACTACAACTACTATTTTTGCATCCGTTGGTGGTAATGGAAGGAGAAGATAGAAGATTCTGACACACTATGTCATTCCTCCTTGTTGCCGTCTCCTCCTTCTCCTTCCTTCGATTACTTGTCGTAGCAGCACACGACGTTAGGGGTCCTGGTGATACTGGTGATGATACTGGTGATGATACTGGTGGTGGTGGTACCATACGACGTCTAACGTGCTTGGATTTGATCACACGTTCAAGTGCGATGCTTCTCCTGTCGCCACTGCCGTTCTGATGCCGAAAGACATTCATAAAATCCATAATGCCCCTTCCTCCTTTATCTTTGTATTCCATATCCACAGGCCTTAAATATGCCTCGATCACATCAACTCTTCCATGCATTACTGCGAGCATCATCGCAGTGACTCCTTTTTCATTCTGGAAGTAGTTAGTAGCAGTGGAAATGGAAAGAAGGTGGTTGTAATAATATCAATTAGACTTTGCTGAAAAGATTGCGGAGATGATGAACAACTGTGAGAGCAACACACTTTTAGGTGAATAATGGATGGGGAAGATATTATAATTACTTCTTTTCCTCCTCTAAAATATTTGACGATTGGTTTGTTCTCGTGCTATAAGGTGTCGACTACTACTACTACTACTACGACTACTACTACTACTACATCTACATCTACATCTACATCTACATCTGGTCTCCTCCTTCTCCTCACTTGTTGTCACTACTACCTGGCAGTCTAAACTGGCCTTCGCATCAAGAAGGCTCTGTACAAGCTCCATGGGTAGTAGTAGTTTACCCGCAGCAGCAATCATAAGTGCAGTAGTTCCTTTTGGGTATTTAATGTTTGGATCTGCCTTTGCATCAAGGAGAGCTTTAACAGCTTCTATGTAGCCTCTGCTCGTAGCAACAAGAAGGGGTATGTTCTCGAAAAGGGAAGAGGAGGAGGAGGAAGAGGAGGAAGAAGACGAGATGATGGATGTTTTCGTCGATGTCGTCGTCATATTGTCAGTCCTACAGATAGAAGAAGCTGCTGGATAAGCAGCCGCACCAGTCTTGCTGGAACAACTGCTACCAAAACTCTGACCACCGCCATTTGGGTTGCACTTGATCGAAAGAAGGTACCGAATAGTATCAATTTTGTTGTATTTAACGGCCATGGCAAGAGGGGATCGACCTAGCTCATCAGAAACGCAATCAAGCCGAACATTATTTTCGGAAAGAAGTTTTAGACAGTTTGTTTCCCCCATAGCTGCTATGCGGTTGATGAACTCTCTCCGACGATACGGTAGCAGTGACGATTGCATCTCTCTGCAGGTCTCCTGTTGATTGCAAAACCCAAAATGTAAGGCACGCGTGAAAGATCTCTCTCTCTCTCTCTCTCTCTCTCTCTCTCTCTCTCTCTCTTCCCTTCCTTTGCAATACGTTCTGAGATTATTATTCTCCGAGAAGAACTCTCACTACTATACTAGTGCCAAGTGTTCATCCAAGTGGTTAAATTCTTCGAACTCAACCTTGCTCTTGTTCTCCAATCTCGCACCATGGGATATTTTTGAGTCCTGCTTTGCAGACGATGGTTGCACACTTTCATCATCATCGTTATAAAGCATTCGCGTACGTTGACGTCTTTGGGGTCTCTGGCCCTGGATGCATGAAATTACTTCAAGCATGAATCTACATAATGTTCAACGTTGCAGTAGAATACCGTGACTTCTGTTTGCCTCTTTCGGAACTTTCTCCGTGCTAAGGAGAGAATAGCTCTAACAGCTTGCATTAAGCTGGTGTCACTTGAAGCTGCAACAACGAATGTTGTTGGATCCTGATCACATCATCATGTATCACGTCAGAGACGTCACGGAAGAAAAAGCGAATATGCTGCTCCTCAGCAAATGTTGTACTTTTTCAAAATCTCTTGCGCATCTACACAGATGTTGGTGTGTACCTTAAATTGTACGCTTAGTAGGACTTGCTGCATGCCCTTTTTATCACTGTCATCATCATCATCCAAATTTTCTTCCTTCCGACAATCTTTCTCCGCAGCTCGTATCCAGCGCGACACAACTGCTTTCCTCTTCTCCCTCGATCCCAAAGCACCACCAGCTAGCTCAGGCACTTCAAACTGGATCTTATGCGCAAGTTCTTTCATTTCCATCGTTTACGAAAGTGGATCTGTTTGAGATGTGGTTCCTCTTAGCATCTGCGAGCCCCAAAGCAATCACAATAGATTAGACATATTACTCCATGACTACATCCTTGAAAGTCTATTATGGAGTAGCATACCTGCGCATGTGTCATCATGGCATCGAAGTGCACGAGAAATTGGGTCATAGAAAGGACAAGTTGCCCTTTCACCATTTCGGAGTCTAGCCTGGAATCCAAACTAAAAATTAATTATGCGGCTCCTGTTTCCGTTGCATGTCGCGAACACACAAACCTGAACCGTGTGCCCTCAGTACACCCACATGAACTATGTATGTCGCAAAGAATGATGCATATAATAATTCTTCGGCAGTCGGATATTTCCTTTCATGTACTTCCTCCGAGATATGTTTGGGCCAATTTACTTCGTTTTCACGGATTTATCTTTGTCATATGCTAAAAATCAGATAAATTTCATATCTCAATCGCAAAGTTATCAATCCTGCGACAGTATCCGGGACTCGATCAGCTTCTTTTAGCCAGATTTAGATTGTATCAGATAATTTGTATACTCATGCCTCAAAAGGCTCAATTAATCAATAATATCTAATATATCCCAATATCACAGGTAGTAATTACAGTTGACACTGCAATCCGAAAATTTTTATAAAGTCTGAAACACAAAGTATCCAGAAAAGTTCAGGCCATCCTTTTCACATCGGAATGATAAAACTATCGAAAAGGACTAATATTTTCAACATTTTTAATTAAACCATAGCAAATTCCAAGAAAATCTCAACAGCTTTCTCCTATAACTCGTTCCGAAAAGTCTTTGTCGTACACAGAACGTGGAAAGCAACGTACACGGACCACCCCGCACCTCCTACTGCGTGTTGCCATTAGCGCTGTATGTATACTTTTATTGGTTGAAGGGCCTTCTCTTTTCATGACATGTGTCATAAAATGCGAACAATATGTATTATAGATTGATATATATATTAATAGATTATTCTACAATTACTATCTTAGATGACGTTCAGTGACACTCCGGACTATGCCGTTCTACTTCTCGGCTTTGGAGCTCCCGTCTTGGGTCTCTTATTTGCTGTGTACTACACCATGGAGACAGCAGCCATTCCTGTAGTGTATCGTCCCAGCAACAAAAAAGGTAGTTAGGCAGGTGATGAAAAAAAGTCAATCAATGTGCTGAGTGGGATTCGTGGCACTCGACGAAATTTCTTAATGTGACTTAAATAAATGAACCATCAATTTAACAGAGGAATATGGTGAGATTGACGGAAAGAGTCAACCATTGAAGTACGGTTCCAATGGATCTGTTAACGAGGCTGATAGCAGCGAAGTTCAAAAGGTATGAGTTTAGCTCTTGGGGACCATTCACGAATTACTGAACTCTTCTTTTCTGTCTACATGTACATTTACTTCGTTATCTTATTTTATTTTTTGGAAATGTTATGGGCTTGGTCCTCCTCATTTTTCCTCCTATGCTCCTCTCACACCCATGGGTTATGACGAGAGATGTCTCTGGTTCAAAATGGAAGTGAAGAGGAGGGAGAGAGAGCCTCCCATAATGACATACAGAAAGTCATGCTTCCGTGTATAATGTCTCTTGAACCCTACTGAGCCATTGCTCTTTTCTTCGATTTATTTGCGATTGGTTTAGATTAATGATTCTCTCATCCGTATCTCGGGTCTTATCACCCGTGGGGCCAACTCCTTCTTGTATACCGAGTAATAAGTGCTTGTAATAGTGTTGCTGTTGTTCGATGCTCTTTGTTTCTACCACACTGTTTCCGCTTATTTCCGCGAAACTCAAATAAAATTGCGTTATTATATGATTTGCAGATACGGGTACATGGTCATCTTCATGGTGGTTTTCGGACTGTTGGTTCTTTTTGTTCTTGGAGGTGAGTGTCAACGAAGTTTGTACTAATGAAGTAACGGTGATAACGATGATCGTGCCCCTCGTTATATCCACATGAAACTGCAACCAGGGAGTAAATGGGAACTCCATTAAACTGTCGTCACACATTTTTAGTGGTGTTTTTCATCTGATTTACACTCCTCTTGAGCTTGTTCCTCCTCCTTCGTTAAAAACTACGACTAACAAACACAGGCGTACGCAACTGGACTACTGGTATTGGAACTGCCGTATCATTCTGGGTTGGATGTATCACTTCGATTGCCTCTGGGTATGCTGCTACTGTCACAAATACTACAAGATGATGTGTGATAGTTTATTGCCAATTACTTCATCAACACTGTCATTCAAATTTCAGTACTGCGACCACTACTACTACTACTGCTGCTGCTGCTGCTGCTGGAATTGCTCAAACCCTCATCTTCCACCCTATCCACCCATTTTGCAGTTTTATCGGTATGCGTATTGCCGTGTTCTCCAACTCTCGTACTGCCGTCAAGTCGAATGAAGGTGAGCATAAGAGGGAGGAAGGAAGGAGAGTAAAGCTGTCTATCATTGTGCTGTGCTGCTTGTGTTGTCTGGTGTATGTGCCAACCCATCCATTAGGCAAGCAATTGCATTGTTTTTTAAACTGAATGTTGTACTGTTGTTCTGCAGGCATTGGGGAGGGATTTACCACTGCGTTCAAGGCTGGCTCTGTTATGGGTGAGAAGATAGAGATTTTGATGATGGTGATAGATAAGAAGAAGAAGAGAAGAAATAATTCATATGTGTCATACCACACCGCAATCCCGCTACTTGCAGCTGCCTGGTGCTGCGGTTGGTGAATAATGCTGACTGACTGTCTGACTGCCGCAGGTTTTGCTCTTGTGTCGCTTGGAATATTGGTTTTGATGATTCTTGTGGAGGTCTACAAGGCCCTGTTCTCGAACGCCTACAAGGATAATGGCGACTGTGAATCTTGCACGGTAGGCATGCATGACACCTACCTTCTTCACCATCTACTTACTTGACAGGACACACATATATCAATCATCCCACAAGGAAGAAGAAGCTGCTTGAAGCTGCTGCAACAACAAATACTCACAATCTCTCTAACTCCTCCCTTGGTCTCTCCTTCCCTCCATCTCCTCGTAAAGGTGACTATGTACGAGTGCATTGCCGGATACGGTCTAGGAGGATCTTCCATTGCTATGTTCGGTCGTGTTGGAGGTGGTATCTACACTAAGGCTGCTGATGTTGGGGCAGATCTTGCCGGAAAAGTCGATCAGGTAGTGTTATAGTAGTACGTGAGAATCAACCTTAGAAGGAGTGGTATATGAAAGTAGTATGGTTATCGTAACGCTGTGTGACCTCTTACAATCATCATGCCATCATATCATCATCATCATCAATACTGTGTACATCATTATTGTATTCGTAATATATTGACATAACTAACTGCTACTAATACTACTTAGGGGTGGGATGAGGATGATCCACGCAACCCTGCTGTTATTGCTGACAACGTTGGAGATAACGTGGGTGATATTGCTGGAATGGGTGCTGATCTCTTCGGTTCTTTCGCAGAGGCTACATGCGCTGCTCTTGTTCTGTGCGCTCAGTCCCCGGTAAGTAAGAAAGAACAAAGCTGTGTTGATGATATTATATGACTAATGCCTTCCTCTTCCCCTCCCCCCTTATTCGCTTATTGCTGCTGTTTAGGATCTTTCCGTTCACTTCACCTCTATGAGTTTTCCAATATTGGTATCTGTTGGAGGTCTCCTGGCTTGCTTCCTCACCAGCTTCTTCGCTACCCACTTCTTGTAAACAATCAAATTAATTCGAATTGTGACGATTAATAATATGAGCATGAAGTAATGTAAGTCTCCAAACTATGAGGATCTTCTTTCTCACCAATTACCTTTTCCTTCTCTGTTTAATCGAATATTCAACTAATGATTGATTCTCCAGCCCTGTCAAGAAGGATGCAGACGTAGAAACCTGCCTCAAGTTGCAGCTTCTTATCTCCACCATCATTTGTAATTGATGATTATGATGATGACGATGATGATGATGAATATACAAATCATAATTAGATTAGCCAATGCACCGCATTTCACACATCCGTCATCCGTCGAGTCTATCCATTCATCTATGAATCATTGACTTTCCGTTGTTGTTTTCAGCGACTCCCATTGTTTTCTTCATTTCTGGCATCTTCCTCCCATATTCGTTTGACATCTCCGGAAAGACTGTGTACTGGTACTCTGCTGCTATTTGCATTCTGGCTGGTCTATGGAGCGGTTTGATTATCGGATTTATCACCGAATACTATACCTCTTTCTCCTACCGTCCAACACAACGGTATGATGCTGGCGCCTCGCAATAGAAATAGTACTAGTAAAGTTTATATTTCCTTGTCTTTTTTTGTGTTTGCTGCAATTTACCAAGGGCGAGTACTGACATAACAATAATGATTAATTATCGTCATCATCATCATTAATCAGACTTGCAGAATCGTGTGAAACGGGCCCTGCTACAAACATCATTTACGGTCTCGCTTTGGGTTACAAGTCTGCTATCATCCCTATCGTCTGCTTGTGCATTACCAGTAAGTACTAACTAAACTACTACGTGCTTCTTCAAACATCATATACTTCAGTCTTCGTGTTGGTTGGTTTGTTGATAACCCCTTTCTTTCCTCCCCCCCCCCCCCCCTTCTTTCCCAATCATCAGTGTTCCTTGGATACACCCTCGGTCGTATGTTCGGTATTGCATGCGGAGCTCTTGGTATCTTGATGACCCTGGCTACTGGGCTGACCATTGATGCTTATGGGCCTATCACCGACAATGCTGGTGGAATTGCTGAGATGACGGGCATGCCAAAGCACGTACGCAAGAACACGGACAAATTGGACGCTGCTGGTAACACGACTGCTGCTATTGGAAAAGGATTTGCAATCGGATCTGCTGCATTGGTCTCCCTTGCCCTCTTCGGTGCTTTCGCTGATACTGTTGGAATCTATGAGCTGCAGCTTATTGGAGCGTGGCAGTTTGCAGGGCTTGTTCTCGGGGCTATGATTCCTTACTGGTGATAACAATAACATACGATTGTATGAATAGTATGTTATGATTGATATGATTATTGTGATGATAATGACGATGATGATGAGTACTCCTCCTTTAACTACGACAACTAACTAACTACAGGTTCTTCGCCATGACTATGGAATCTGTTGGACAAGCAGCAAACAAGATGGTGTTGGAGGTTAGACGTCAAGTCAAAGAGAAGCGCCGGGGCCAAGCTGACAGCAAGCTTGTTCTCGACTACAAGTCTCAAGGTCGTTTGTGTGTATTTTGTTAAATTATGCTTCCTCATCTAAATTGATGAGTTTTGACATTATTATTTTTATACATCATTTTTATTTTCAAATGCATCTGACATCATTTGTTCGGTTAGGTGTGGACAAGATCCGTCAGTCTTTGCAGGCTGCTTTGGAAGGCGGAATCAGCCAGAATAAGAATATCGGAAACGTGCAAGAATTGAGCAACAGTGTTGGAGAGTTGTCCAAACTCCTTAAAGAGAAGCAGGAAGAACTCGAAGTTGCACATGGAAAGGCTCTTGGTGCTGCTGATCCTGATTCTTTGGAAACAACAGACGAGCAATACGAAAAGTGCATTGCTATTGCTACTGATGCTTCTCTCAAGGTAGTACAAACTTCTGAACAACAACATACCCACATTGCTTATTCCAAACAACGTTTTGTAGTTAATACAGCTCCTGTTGTAACTCTTATAGATTATATTGTTACAACGATCCCTACTACTCAATCTATTACTTACCACTGCTACTACTACTACTGTTCAATTTGCTATATTGTTGATACTGGCTCTCTATGTGCTCCTACAGAATGATAATAATGATAATAACAAAAATAATAATATTATTATTATTACAATATCACAGGAAATGATTGCTCCTGGCGCTTTGGTCCTTTTTACCCCAATCGTTGTCGGATTCCTTTTCGGAGTCAAGATGCTCGCAGGGGTTCTACTTGGGGCTCTAGCCTCTGGTGTCTCTATGGCCATTTCAGCTTCAAACACCGGTCAGAACATAACAGAACAAAACCGATTGATTGATTGATTGATTGATTGATGGTGAGTGAATGAGTGGAGGAGTGTGACGTATGGTCAACAACAAATAAGAAGAGCAACAACAACAACAACTGCATGTTCGGTTACTGCGAGATTGGTGACTGCTGCGTAGATGATAAGATGAATATGTGTGATGGACGGCATCAAGAAAGGTGACTTTCTTCCTCCTCCCCTCCTCCTAGGTGGTGCTTGGGACAACGCCAAGAAGTACATCGGAGCTGGCCACTTGGTTATCAATGGCGAGGTTCGTGGAAAGAAAACCGAGGAGCACAATGCTGCGATCATTGGTAATGCCGTAATTCTTTTTTGTACATGAAGGATTAATTACGATGCAAGACTACGAATAATTTCAATCAATTTAAGAACCTTCGCCGTCGTTGAATCGTGATTCTTTTTTCTCGAGCAAAACATAGCCTGACCCTTAATTTCTTCTTGTTCTTCTTTTTAGGTGACACTGTAGGAGATCCCCTCAAAGATACTTCCGGTCCTGCTTTGAACATCGTGATGAAGCTTATGGCTATCGTTTCATTGGTGTTTGCACGTGCTTTCCCAAGTCAAAGCAAGGGAGGATATGTGCAGCAGATCTTTGACCATTAGGCGAAACATCATTTAAGTGGGCGACGGTAATGGAATTGCATCAACTATTTTTATTCCCCTATTTTTGTCTCAATCTCTTTCCAGGATTCTTGCGTAATATACTTATACTCCTCAACTCTACCTTAATGATATCGTTCTCCACGTGCGAAAACAGTAGGGATTACCATGCTAGCATGTAGTAGCACTCTGCAATAAAGCAGTATAACTAGTTATCTATGATGAGTGTTATTTAATATTGATACATTAAACCTACCATATTCACTCAACTGCATTCCACTTGTTAGTTGCCACACGATGTGATCATTCACTTCTTGCCGATAGTAGCTTGCAATGTAGACATGCTAGCATGTGCTGCCGGAATGTGCAATTCTGTACGTGTGCTCTGCTACGCTGCACGTACGTGCTGACAGAACAACGACACGTCTAGACGTGCGTGCATCGATCATCACGGGCGAGCCATGGGCAATGGTGGGCCCAATGTTAGAATACATGCCAATAGCTAGATGGCGGCATTACTAGATCTATAGAGATCAGTAGGGTGTGCCTCGTTGGCTACACCACAGTAATGAGTGTAGCTGGGTTGGCATGCGCGCCCATCTACAAGCTAGCTAGCAGCTAGGCCTTGAAGCGTACCCATTATATTCTCATGTACTAGCTAGCTAGCATGCTAGCATGGTGCGCGCATGTCTAGCAGATGTCTCGAATAGCAATGAAGCTAGAAAGTGCTGATCTGGTATGCGCACACATGCTAGTAGCATGTCATGTTGAACATCTGCCTACACTAGCTAGCTAGCTGCTATAGCTAGCCTTGAGCGCCTCGATTGATCATCGATCAATGTGAAGCTGTTTCCCACATTACCAGATTAGCTAGATAGCTAGCCGATCAAGCATGCAGGCATTATTCATCAATTACATTATTATACCAGATAAGGCAAGCATCGCATGCGATGAGGATTGCTTTCAAATGCATGAAGCACGTGACAATCGTATTTGCGCGATCTCATTGCGTTGTCACGACAATGGAGACAAATAGATGCAACATAAGAGCTGTAGCCGCTGCTCAGGCTGCTTTGCATAGCTACATTAGAATGACCATCGAAAAGATTAAAACACTTTATTCACATCCGTCTCATCATATCTAGATATGCCTATCTAGCTATGGAATAGTAGCTTATGATTACTATGCAGCTGCTGTGAACATGGAAAACCGAAGACAACCTTTCCGCATACTTGTGATATCGTACGTATTACGTACATATTGGTGTGTCGTATTGCTGTAAAGCTCTGATTAATATCAGGAAAATAATCGCCAGGCTGCCTCTTGCAATGTGGAGACTTGTGGTGGCTTTGACGATCACCTATGCAGATATCTATGCACGTGGCACGCACCTTTGGTTTATGCCAAGACTTTGTGATCTGTTGTGAGCTGATAAGCTGCAAGATAGCCACTCATTTCCATGGATTTAGAGCTAGTTCGCGAGGCTCCTACCGCAACTTGGCTGCTCATCGATGCAGAGCTCGAGGCCCAATTCACAGAAATTGAGCTCCCTACGTGACGGAGGCTCTGACAGTGTTTGGCAAACAAGAGGAGTGAGTTTTCTGCATTTATTATCTAGTTGAAGGCATCCATCATTGACATGCATTGGGTAGTTTTTGTTCCAATCTATGTTCTTTAGATATACTGACCGTTGACCCTTTGAGGCTCCAGCGAGAAGCCTTGTTGATACTTACTGATTCTGATCAAAAGCAAACAGCAAAAATGAGTGCGGTTATGATGATATACACCCTCGTGATTTAATACATCAACAAGTATCGAAAGAATGGATTAGTTTCTATTGTGTTGTTGAGGTTGGAAATAATAACAACGTTACCAGCAGGATGGAATTCGAGCTCTGCGAAATACACCGCCCCCGATTCGTGAGAGACTAGTGAATTTTCTAGCGGCGCGGAGATAAAAGCGGACAAGAGAAGAGCTGGATCCTCCCCATCCCTACCTTCCGTTTGTGTTGCTTCAACAATCTTCACATGACGACCGAATCTTCCAAAACGGCTTGGAAGACGAAGTATAGCAAACACATTATCACCATGTGAACACTTCTGTTACAATCACATTTGAGAATGAGGCTTAGAGAGTTAGGACAACTTCAGCAACCTGGATCCCTGAAGAATCGTCATTTTCTTGTTGAGCTCCGCCGAGGAGATGTTCCTGTTACACGAATCGAGTTGAGTTATACAAAATTTCGCTCGGCTTTCTGTTAAAAAACTCGAGACGAGGCCAATAAATGGTTTTTATGGAGATCTGCTACAATAAGCACGCAAATACAGGTGCAGCGAGGCTATTCAATGCAAGGCTCATTCTTTTACAAATATTTGTTTTCTGTCCTCTTGCTACCCTTTCAATCCTGCTATGTTGATGAAGCGAACGACACCAGCCCTCGCCTTCTTCGTCTTAAAGGGATAGATTACAGTCTTCTCCACATTCTCTGTGGGTGAGCTGACAGCAAGAATTGATGTTGAAGAGGATGGTGATGATGATGATGATGATGATGATGATGATGCCCCTCTGCTTACAGCATCAACGGAACTCCCTGATAATAATATGGGACAAGAGCGCAACGAAGAAGGTGGTGAGAACACTGGCATGAACAAGATACAGTCCTAAGTAGATGGAAGCACTAAGCAAATAGTAACATCATGATGGTAACGAAAAGATCGATGTATCGACTAGATCGTGCGCTACCGAATTCTGCCAGGGGCTCATCGCCGATAATCATAAATTCAAGTTTTGCTGAAGTTTCTGTGAGACCCAATCCTTGCTGTTGTTGCTTCTGACCTTTTTCTTCGATGCAGATACCGAACACTGCACCTACTACATTTGCTTCTGTTTCCGCACCTCTAGACCGCTGTTGTGATTTGCGGTATCCAGGTGCTCCAACCACAAGTACTGCTGCTGTGCTGCTACTGCTGTTGGCGACGACTGTAAGACTTTGTCCGAAAAAGGCGTATTCTGAGGGGCCTTCGATGCTAAACAACAGGCTAGAAAGCGAAGATGAAGAAGTACTGCCAGGATGGGCTGCGGTTTTGTCATTTCCGTCGGCTTGAAGTCTCAGGACGTTGGCGTCGATGTCCAGATCGATAGCGCTACTACTGGAACCATGCTGATTGATTTGTTAGAACAAAGGCAGCAGCAGAGAAAGGTTGGCAGTAGTACCAATGAGCAACAACGGTCACTTTATTACTATATCACATTAAAATAATTCTTCCGTGTGTTGATACAGTCTGAATTCTGAATGCCTTCTTCAATGATGCCACCCCCCTGTGCTACCACCTTAGTGCTAGCCAGCATAACGAAGACTTTCCCATTGTGAATGCCGTTGCCATCAGCCCGTGACCAGAGCGGACAGCCCATGAGCAAATCATCATGCCCGTCATCATTCACATCGCCTTACAGAGAAGAGGATGAAGAGGAGGAGGGGTTTGATTACATCAATACTAATGTTTCAATGCAGTATCAAAATTCATTGAAACACGATTGATTGCAGGAAGATATATATATATATATATATATATATATATATATATATGTGATGAAAGAAGCCCGCACCTGCAGCCAATACAAGCCCTAAACCAGTAAAGTCCTGTCTTGTTCTCACTGTTATGTCGGCAGTTTTGCGTAGTCCCTCACCAGCTCTTCCTATATCCAGATAAAAACAGCTCAAAACCACGTAATCATTACAAATGCATCCGTCGCTATCATCATCATCATCATCATCATTATCACTTTCGTCATAGCCTCACCGAGAAAGATGTAGATTGTTCCCCACAAGCGGACGTGCGGCTCTTCGTCGTGAATGGGGAGGGAGTTGTTCCACCCGGATTCAGGCGCTCCGACAATCAAATCACACACACCATCCATGTTGATGTCCATCGCTAATACTGCGTGCCCGAAACGCCCGTGGATCTCAGGCCCGACGAGTTCCTATTCAAACACCAACGTTTCAAATGTGGGAAGCAGGAAAGATAGTTGAAAGGCTTGGCGCTCTCGAGCTGAGCAAAAGTCAGGAGAAAGGATTTTGAATATGACTATGTCGCTGCTGGCATGTATACATTGTGCTTGCACGCAGGTGGTGTGTGAGGAAAGGTCTTGCCTGGACTACTGTGAAGTTAGTCGTGGCGCTGCTGCCTCCTATGGACGAAGTATCCTGAGCAAGAGATGAAGCTGCTAGAATGTCTACACGCCCCTTTTGAGGCTCTCCAGGCACTCCTTGAATGATGGCAGAAATGGAGGAAGTAGTGGAAGAGAGAATTATTTCAAGTGCAGCAGTAGCATAAAGTAGCATCTTCTATTTACCTGCTCCATACGCTGCAACGGCAATTTCCATGATGCCGTCGGAGTCGAAGTCCCCGAACGTACTCGCGCTTCCATAGTATTCCACCGCAGACGAGCCGTAGCGTTCGAATAACATTGACGAGGATGAAGACAACAACGACGATGATGATGCTTCTTCCTCATCGTTTTTTGAAGGGTTATATTCGTTTTCTGACGCTAGTGCTCTTCGTTCTTCTGTTCCTTCCTCTTTGATTGGCCTGGCTTCGTCTGAGGGTGATCTCTGCAAGAGCTCTGAGACAGAGAATCCGCTGCCAACATACGCATATACACACACGTTCGCCTTTACTTTTCTACGAGCAAAAACATAGATTCTCCACTAATTTCACAGCATCGAAATGATACAAAATGTAGCACAAAAGAACTTTATTTACACGGCCGAAAGATACCTGTCCTTTCCCAACGACATATCGATCAGTGACTGGAGCATTGACTTTAGCACCTTTCAGTGATCATTATCATCATCATAATCATCATCATCATCATCATCATTTTCACTAGCTGCGATTCTGTGCTTGAAGACGAGAGGAGTCAAAGAATAGAAGAAAGAAAAGGATGATGAGGAGCAGATACACTGTCGGAATGCAAATGTGCCAAACGATTCCAAATTGAAAACATATTCGTGATCAAAATTATGCAAATACTTAGCGTTGCAACCCTGCCCATTTGTTCAGATGTGCTGCTGCTACCTCTCTGAGAGGACCATTTCCATACTCTGAGGACATGATGAGTCCTGAAAATCATCATGTCTTAATTCTTAGCTACGAACGGCGAGACGCACACACAAACGTTTGCTCCTCGTCGTACAGATATAATTTTAATAACATAGATATACTGACCTCCTGTTTGCTCATGAAACATGAAAATCTTGTCAGGATTACGAATAGCTCTCAGGCTATCAGCATGCTGAAGAGAAGGAGAAATGGAGATGTATTTACGTTGATGAGCAAAGATAGGGAGAGACTAAAATATCCACTGGAATAGACCACTGGGGTCATCTATCCATATCCATCATTATTTTTGTACCCACCTTCTGGTAAGGCCTCATCTCTTGAAACAAGGCAAATGTCCATCGATCATCCTCGTCGTCTCCGTTCATTGCTTTAGCCTCTTCTTCCACTGGCATCATCGTGGATGACGTATTAGTTCCCGATTGCCTATTACTACCCCACATTCCTCGTGGAGGTATGGTACCAGGGGGGCCTTTTGTTCGGGTAGTGGTTCATTCGTCAGGTTTTGGAAGAGGCAACAAAGCTCGCTGCTGCTGCTACTACTGCTGCTACCATTACACAACCAACCTTGATCCAACCAACGTGCTATGCGCTCCCACACGAACGACGCCCATATTGCCATATCGTCTATGCCTGCAGAGCAACGAATGTGGGGAAAGGGACGCGAGGAAGCGGGAAGAATAATAGCAAAAACTAGGTGATGAGAGGCGGCAAAAATGTGCAGAATTTTGGATCGTTGATGCTTTTCTATACTATTGGGGACCCAGAAGAAATGTTCCATACTGCTACCACTGACATCTCTCTTAATCTTACGACAACATCTAAATAAGCGAGAAGTACTCCTTTTGAAAGCGTATCGAAGCCTTTGCTTACCGTTAAAAGGTGCCTCTATAAGCGCCTCTGCTGCGTACGGAACTTGCTTTACTCTCTATAATTTAAAAGCCAAATGAAATACATGCCAATATGTGATCTAGGTGCATGTTCTTTCTTTACATGTAAAACAGTTTCATTATAATACGCATGCGCACACATTGACACCTCAGTGTAAAGTAGGAAAAGGACGGACCCAAAGGCCTAAGAGATTGAACAGCGGTGTATGGATTATTTCGATGGAGGGAGTGAGAGGGTGCTGGGATCGCTTTCCATCATATTTGACTTGTGTATAGCATTATCAATCATCGCTGCTGTCATTTTCGTCATCAATATCACCTTTTCAGCCCAAAGTCCTAGGTCAAAAAGAGCACGGCAGTTGGAAATAGAGGCGAGCGTCACGTTAGCAAAACCGTCTAAATGATAGATCTCGACAATGTCCTGCAGATATAGCACTTTACTCAGTCTCATCTGTGGTTTCTATCTCACGGCAAGTAACTTGGGCACTAGCAGCACCGCCATGAATATCACCATCCCCACCTTGACAGGGAAGTAGCGCTTCCATGGATGTATATCGCTCTCAGCCATCTCAAATGCGACACCGAAATCACCAGCCTAGTATAGTGTGGAGAACACACAGGAAATGAATATAGACAGAAGGAATACGCGTTTCTATGTCGCTTCTAATTTTAGCAGCATACAAGCAGTAAGCTGAGGGTTTGTATAGAGTTCTCGTCGTCGTTACTATCGTCACTTTGCCGCAATGGTAATGTAGAGCATCACTGCCTCAAAAGGCTGCTACCATATTCGCGATCATCTCATCGTTGTCGGTCTTGCCATCATGCCCCAGATTGAAAGCTGAAAGCGTCCGAACAAAACCCTATGAGACAAAAGCAGACAAAGAATCTCGATGGGATGTTCCAGAACATTGGCATGATACTTGTACGTAGTTTGCACCCTCCTAACAAGTTGCGACAATAGTACACCTGCCCCGAGGCCCACTGAGTGTTCAGTCCTTCCCAGATTTCATCGGTTATGTAATGCACCTACGAATTGTGTTCATGTACACAAATAGCGGAGAGGGGAGGAGCGACAAAGCCTAAGGAAACACTGCGGCTCACACACGAAGTAAATCTCTGAAATTACCGATACTCCAAAAAGAAACGCAACAAGTCTGGCCGTGTCGGAAGACCAATTGCCTCTGAATAGCATCAATAAAGATAGATGTGTGAAGGAAAGTTCATTTTTAAATTACCACATCGGATTATCACCTATCAAAACTTAGGTTTCTTCGAACTGGCAGGTACTCTCAAGTATTTACATAAACTCCTAGTTTACCTTTGGAAGTCATCTCTACTTCTAATATACCGCACCGCCGCCGCTTGCCACTTTGGCCAATGTGCTTCCTGACAAGAAATTGCGTATTCCTTTCTCATCATCGCCGATCGATTTGTTTTGGTCAAAGGGGGGGTACACACCTCTCCAGCATCGTGATGATCGGCATACTTTCCACACGCGTACAGAAAGTCGGGAAAGTCTGAGCCAGCCTAAATGGTAGTGATATTGTTGTTGTAAAAATCGACGTTATCGATGGTACTTCGTCTTCATCATGTCGACCTCTACAGCCTCTGGGTACATGGCAAGTGCATCATTGTAAAGGGTTCGATTAGGAGAGAGCATTATCTTCCCGTAATACCTGTCAAGCATATGAACACGATATGCATGCCGATGCGATGATGGAATATAAGATGAATGTATGCATTCTACTGCTTTTAGTCTCGAGTGTTTTACCTCGCCGCCCTGTGCCCGACCATCGTATGCTTTGCACAAAACATTCAATTTATAAGAAAAAGCCTCGTGAAACTTCCTTATCACCCTTCTTATATTATGACAAGTATAGTCAACCGTATTCATTCCAGCTGCATCCACCGAAGGGATCCCGATTGCATTGAGAAGAAGGATGAGAGCGACCATCCGAACACAATGCCCCCCCGTTGCAGAAGACATGATGGCGTTACTGAAAGGCAAAGATTTCGGCAATGCGTGAAAAAGACTGTCGCAGGGAAAAATTGTCAGTAATATTAACGTTATTCTACGAGTCGTATGCGATAAAAAATAGATGATGGCTTTGATAACCTCAGATGTCAAACCAATCATTCCACTAAACTGCAAGAGCATCACATGTTTATTTGAGACTCGAAACGATGGAAGCACCAGAGGGTTTTGGCATTTTTATTACGAAGAGACATATCATTTTAGTTGTCGTAGAATGTTATTTACCAATATTCTCCGTGGAGCTGCTTACTTTTTGCGTATTAAGGAAAATCTTAAAATCGCTGCTTGGTTCCGAAGGAAGGGGGTCCAAAGAAGCAGGGAGCTTTCGTCACAACACAAACCTAAAAGCCAACGAACGTACAGACATCTCAGAACTAGAGGGGATAGCATAGTGAAGATAATTCAGGCTAAAGCGTGGATCCGTTTTATGCTCATGATGCGTTACTCATTTGTTTTAAAAGCTATTGCTAGCTCAACGAGGCACGCCGCCGAACCCTTTTTTTTCACTGAACGAAAATCAGTACGATATATTTTCCCAACTGTGCCAAAGCAATAAACACTTACTAATTATGCCTTCAATTCTCATTTCAATCAAAGATTGGATCGAAGTTCCGACCCGAAACAAAGTAGTAATGTTTCTTTCTTCACGACGTGGACTTCGAATCGGTACCGCGGTCGCCCGTATTTCTCGCCGTTACCAGCTGAGTCGCTCATTTAGCACAGAAGCCCCACGATATCCGATACCTCCATTCACCCTTGAGACAGCAATTGAGAAGACTAAAATGGCAGAAGATGCTTGGAACACAAAAGATCCAGAAAAGGTTGAACTGAGGCGAAATGATGAAATTTACTCTGTTTAACGTTTTCCAACGAAGGTTTCGATGGCATATTCCAAGGATTCTGAATGGAGAAATAGGAGCGTTTTTGTCAAAGGAAGGTTTTCAAGCTGACTTTTGCCCCTGCAATATAGCATCATAATTTGTATCGCAGGAGCGAAATCAAAGAGTTTCTTACCGATAAATGGAAAAAAGAACTTGACTACAAGCTTGAAAAACGATATTGGTGGCTTATACAGCGATTTCTGAAGGTTTTGCAATCCTTGATTATGTATTCATGGTAGGTGTCACGCCAATAACAGAATCGCAGTTCGATTTGCTTATGAATACCGAAACGCAGATGGAGAATGGTAGAGCTAAGATACCTTGTGTACCTTTTTATTATTTGATTTAGATACATTCAGGTTCCGAGCTCATGGCAATGAAAATTGGGAGTTTGATGAGCTTGGCTATATGACTCGCCGTGAAGGTTCGCATTCAGTCAACAATTCTGTGGTATGCAGAAAACTAAGGCACTTGTTTCACAGCTTCTATTAACGATGTTCCGATTGACAAATCTGAGCGCGTGATCGCAATTGACGGTCCACCTCAAACGAAGGACAATCCAAAATGGACATGAAAGAGATGGTGCACATTTTCAACAAAGCATCCTCTTCGTTTTCAGTCATTTGTAGTGTTTGCACGCGCACGCGCTAGCGCGTGCAAATGACTTGATCAAGTGATGCATGCACTGATCGCACTGCTAAATCACTAGATCACGACACATGCGCATTGCATGCACATGTGGTGAGCACCACGCAAGAAGAAAAAAACAGTCTCTGCATAGATCATGCACGGCTAACATGTTGTGATGTCATTGTGTGTGCATGCGCGGCGATGCGTGCCACTCTAGCACTCTGCTAGTCTAGCACTGCTAGACTGGAATGTGGAATGGCTAGCTCAGAGCTAGAGCCGCCTGACAGCCGCGATGGGGTTCAGATTCCTTCTCGTCAACGCCCTTTCTAGCTGTGACCTCGTCAACAGGTGCCTGCTGTTGATGCTCCAGTCTAGCAGTGCTTTGTGCAGTTAGCCAGTCTAGCAGTGCTCACTGCAGCTCGCGATTGTCGAAGGACATCGAAGCATTGATTTCTGTGAGAGTGGTGTTGAGACGCATCATCTGTCGTGAAGTACTGACACAAATGTTCCCATCTGGGCTTGCAAACGGCAGGTCTGGATTGGGGCATTCACGTGCAAGTCCCACAATCTTGGACACACACGAGGCGCAAATCACACTGGCACAGTCCGGCAGTCAGGCTAGCAGGCGGTCCTCAGCTTTCTAGCTTTCGATTCTGAGGTGCATGTGCGCATGCGTGCGTGCATTTACGCATCTAGGCATGTTGCTGAATGAAAACAGTGGCAACACTTCCATGGGCATCTGCAACAAGCAGACGCCAGCGGTCGTGAGGGCAGGGTGTGCACGCGTGCCATCACGCATAACCATCATACGCAAGTGGCTGTGCGTGCGGGCGGGTCAATTTGGCAAGTCTAGAAGTGTGACTTTGATGGACAGCTACGTGTGTCATGCCATGCAAGCAAACAATGACTGCCTCTTGTGCTTTCGTTCGCTGGAGCTTGCTGCTAGCTGTGCAAGCACGCTGCAACAACACAACCCGGCCACCGGGAACCATCGTGAGCACTTGCAACCCAAGAGAATCCTCGAGAATCCCCCGAGTTTTTTCCAACAAAAGAAAAGCACATGGTGCACACGGTTCTCCTTGCATTGAAGCATTCATCAAAATGTGCATGCGACTTGAGATTCTGCACAAATGAGGTTGTTTTCGCCTGCATTTTGTCGCATGTTGTTGTTGTTTGCGACTACCTTTCTTCTTCCTTCTTGCTTCAGCGTCATCGTCCTCCCACCCCTGACAAAAACTAGAAGAAGAACCAGAACATAACAATAATAATAACAGATCTGCTCCTCCCACAAACACGACGTCACGCCAAAGAACCCGCCCAATCCAATGCCTTCTGTGGTATCCATTAACACAAGCAACAAAGGAGCGAATCATTCTGATCTACGACTTCGACGGAGGAGTGGAGATACGAAAATGATGAGATCTGGAGAAAAACATAGAAAAGCTCCCGATACAAGTACAGCTCCTTTAAAGATAAGAAGAGAATTCTACTGGTGTGGAAATTCAAGAGCAAACTATTCTCGCAAGGATAAGAAGAAAATGTTCGATGCTCAGATGGGAAATCTTCACGTAAAACGAAACACTGATTATGGATGCGTCGGCGACTGCATTGTCAGCTATAGCAACATATGCGATGAATTCGGAAAACTTGCAGCTGGATTTGGGTTTTGGTTTCTGAGACTTTTCCTATTTATAGTCAAAGCTCTATTTGAACCAATTTATAGCCGTCTCCCGTGTTTTAACATTGCTGACGGGGCTAGAATTACCTTAACTGAGTCCATTATGGCGTGGTAAAGCGAAGAACCACTTAATAAACACAACATTACAGAATAATATAATAATAATGATATAATGAATATAAGGACGATAATGCGCACTTATTAGAGAATATTATGTACTTTCTTTCATTTAATTCCCAGTGAGAAATATTTTGACAAAGAGCACCTTCCTTCTTGTAATCACTCTCCTTCTTGTCATGTAAGAAGGATGCTGCGGTTTGTCGCCCATTAGGATCCTCATTGCTGCAATATGTGCCTATGGGTTCATCTACGTGCTCAAAGTTGCGTGTGACTACGAGCCTGATTGCATCACCTTTCGAACGGAAACCGGAGCGTTCATGCTGGCAAAGGCTTTCGGAAAAGCTGTAACAGCATGCTTCATTGTCGCGATGATATTTGTCCTGAAGCCTGTCACCGAGTACATCGAGACGTAATACAATTAATTCAGCTACTTTTGCCCATTTTTGTTTGTTGCATTTGACGACGATTTTATTTTGGTCGATGCCTCGCTTAGACTTCCTTTCGAGAAACGCTGGGGAGCAAGTTGGAGATCAGTACACCAGAGCTTCATGAATCTTGCAGTGCTTTTTGCGCTTGCTCACTTCTTGGCGCATATGCAGAGAAAGAATAAAGCAAGATTGCCGGATCTGTATGAAACTTTCCAATTAGTGACAGGAATCATGCTCTTTGGGCTTTGGGTTATAGCTGGATCCCCATTTTGGTTTAGGCGATTGAATGGCACGGTAGTAGTAGTGGTAGTAGTAGTAGTAGTAGTAGTAGTAGTAGTAGAAGTGAATTACATAATATGATCGAAATGATGAGAAAGAATTATGATAAAGAATAATGATGATCGGTCTGGAATCGAAGAAGCAAGTAGGAAATAAAAAGAAGAGGATATTGAAATTTGTGTTCCGAACTACTGCTATATTTCTCACCACTCATTTAAAAATTGCAGATAGACATGAAGAAGTTGTGCAGACCCTTCGTCGTGATTTTTGATTCGTGTTTCTCCAGAGTTCATCGGTCTTAAATTCGTACATATGTTGTTAGTAGATACAAATTAGATATACATTTTCATCAAATACACGTACAGCTATAACAACCATGCTGAGAATCCTAAATAATCGGCAACCACAACAGTAACAACAACAACAACAACCGCCACCACAACTAGAATCAAGGTTCGGGTAACTTGGAAAGGACACGTGGAGTGGTACGAGCTGAGAGGAGATAGGCCCTGGGATGACTTGCTCTACAAAATAAGGAGGGGGTTGAATGATGATGATGGAAAAACGATAACACTAGATAGAGGATGGGTGTACAGCTCGAAACACCACACGTTACGTTTGGTGAGAACAAACGACGAGCTGAACGATGCTCTGCACAATGTTAAAGAGCCAGTCATCAGGCTTGATGCTTCTGGTCTCGATATATTAGATCATGAAGATATTGAGAAAGCTCCAACACCTCCTGAGCTCTCGCCCAAAAAAACAGCGCTCACGAAAAATAGCAGCAGCATCAAGAAATCGTTTAAGAAGAACGCCTTGAATGAACTGAAGGAGCGCAAGGAGGTCTTAGACGATGAGGACGAAGGTAGCAAAATTAGTCGGGTATCTATCGAAGAAATTACTCACATGGAGAAGAAAGGTGATGGTAGTAGTAGTGCTACATCGGAAAATGTGAATAATGATGCAGTAGAGAAGGCCCTCGTTACTACTACAATTGAGCTTGTGGAAGCTGTGGGGGAAAAAAAGGATACTATGACCCAGTTTATCAATAGCAAACTTCCTGATCCTAGTCGCCTACTACCACAACGACGACCAACAAGCAGCACCAACCGGAAAGTAAGGACAACATAATATACCCATTCCTCTCTCATTTCTGACTCCTCTTTCTCTGTACTTACTACTCGTAACAAACCACTACTTTACAACAAATTTGAAATTATTGTGATGGTGGTGGTGGTGATTGGCAGGTGGACGTTCTGGTTTCATTCGATAACGAAGCTAACATATTCCATCTCCGCATTGCAAAGCCTTGGGATGATTTGATTGTAGGATTGAAAGAAACATTTGTAGTTGATGAAGAGCGAGGCTGTTTTACGCAGACAGTTAAAGGTACCACCACCACCACTATCATCATCATCATCATCATCTTCATTATCATAATTCATGCTACTACTATATACTCCCATGACAGGTCCTTCATTGGACGGTATAGAAGGACTCTATTTTGATGGCAAACCAGATGCGAAAGGAGAATACAAATGCACTAAAGTAGACTCGAATGAAACATTGAGTATCATGTTACAAAAAGCAGCTGCTGCTGCTGCTGCTTCTGATGTTGGTGATGATGGAAAACGAGGAGGGGGTGATAGTAGAGGAAGGCCCAGATTACTAGTATACCCAAAGAAGGTGCGGCGAAGGCATCACCATCATCATCGTCGGAATAACAACAATGAGACGACTGGTACATGTCCTTTGTTCGGCTGTAACTCCGGGAATCGTAAAGAGAAAGCATACTTCACAAGATGGATGTTCCGATGGACCCACATCCCAATGTTTTACATTGTAAGTAGCAGTCATCTTGTTATCGACATTCATAATCAAAGCAAATTTCTTCTTTGGATATTCATGAGACTTTACACTCATCCTAATAGCTTACTCCTATCTATTTCATTCATTCTCTCTCTCTCTCTCTCTCTCTCTCTCTCTCTCCCTCCCTTTCCTTCCCCCTCTCTCTATCCGTCTGTATTAGGTTGCAATCCTGTATACCATCCATGCACAAGACATTTTCCCCATAGTAATCATAATCGTCTGGACTTACTGCTACCGCTCAAGAGTCTTGCCAGTTGAGAAGATTCTATATACATTTTCACATCGTCAAAATAAATGTGCTCGGTAAGTCGAAGTAAGTAAGTAGGGAGGGACGATGATAAGTCAACCTATTAGTACTAGTTTGTTATACGATGTTAAGATTATCATTCCTCCGCGCTCGTGCACACACACACACACACACACACACACACACACACAACAAGAGAGAAAGGGGGGGCGAGAAAGAGCTACAGCAAGAATATTAGTAAGCTCTTCAAATTTGCCCTCCTCCAACGTTTTCCCTTTCTTCTCCTAACTTTTCTTCCTCCTCTTCTTCTTTCTCTTCCTAAGATTCGCAAATATCCATGACGAGTATCTCTTAAATCTTCGCATTAAACTGGCAAACTCTGTCGTTCCTGATAAGTCAGTAATAGTATCAGTAGAGTAGCAGTAGCAGCAGTTGGATGTAGCTTCTCTGCACCAATTCATCACCATCATTAATAGTAATAAACGACACTGTCTATTATGTATCACCATCATTGATAGTAAGCAACGATACTGTCTATTATTCGCCTACTATTTTGTACTAATTTGTGCGTCGTTCGAATGTACGTTTACATCTCTAGCTTCCATACATTATCATACCATCAATGTACGTTTACATCTCTAGCTCCTACACGTCATCAAACTATCATTATCATTACCATCATCATCAACCACATCCTGATCACATTACAACAAACATTTTCCTTCAGATATGGTTATTATGTTGTCCTTGGCCGTGATACGAGAGTATGCAGCTATACAATGGTCCCTGCTGAGGTAGGTGGTGTGACAATTCAAAGGATGATGAATCATGATGATGATGGTGATATTGAAGAGAGCGAGGAGGAGGTGAAAGGGGAGGAAATAGGAGAGACTTACTTACACCCCAGCTTATGACAAATACTACTATATATGAAAGTTTATGTGAATAATGCTGATAACATGATGATTAAATGCTGCCTGCTTGCTGCGGATACAGGGTGGAAGCGAGATTCGGCTGACAATAAAGCACTGCACTTTCATCGACTCCGTCCTAGATCAAATTGCTGCTAACGAAAACACCGGTTGGAGGAGCAACAAACAAACAAACATGCATCTTCCAGCATTCATTCATTAACAAATAATAAGAATACGATTAGTTATGATATTTAGTATTCTGAGGACGATGGTCATTATCGTGTGTGTGTGTGTGTGTGTGTGTGTGTGTGTACAATAGTGGACGTTGAGGAATTGGCAAAGACTGGACAGACATGGTTGTGTGATTAAAACAACACTCACAACACTTATTCCCTTCATGGCATCAGTGAGAGGAGGAGGAAGAAGAAGAAAAAGAAGAAGAAGACGACAAGCTCTCTAATGACAAACACATAGGTATAATCTTGGAAGAGGATTCTTCAAAGTCTATGGACCCTTCATGTCTTGTGATCACACTATTGCAAACGCTGAAAGGGTTGTTATGTTAGTAGGAGGACACTAACCACCTTCGATCCCCCCACGAAAAGAACAATATGAAAGAGTGGAGAGTGCTATGAGATAATATGAAAGACAAGAGCACAATATAGTATATGATATCCCTCTATCAAAGCGCATATAATAATATAAATACTGTGAGAAATTCATGGTGATGGTTATGATAATGATGATGATGGTAGTGATGGTGGGCGATATGATATTCTACGTGATCAGGTTGCAGTTTTGGTGCAAACGACTGGTAGCGTGGTATCTGACACTGTCATCAGCTTTCAGAACATAAGAAAGTAGTTGAGTTGTTTGTTGTCGTGATCTAAGAAGCTTCACATTAACCATAAGCGTGTAGTAGTAGTAGTAGAGAGAGAAAGAGAGAGAAGTAACTGAATCACCTGAATTATAGCAAGACTGCACGATTATACACACCTCCATCATTTCGTCGTACTCTTACCATGCCAGACGAATGAGTGCTATTATCATTATGACCATAACAACAATAACAATAACAATAACAACAATAACAGCTACTACTATGGCTGTGATAATAATAACAACCTAAAACTAGGTACTGGGACAAGGTTGTTGTCTTTCCAGTTGGCTCGGCACTCATGAATTATGATGGTGATAGTAATGTAAAATCATCGTCGGTGAATAACAAAGGGGAGCAGCGGCAAGAGACCACCATTTTTACAAACACTGATGTACAGAACTGGAGCTCCTCAGAACAAAAGTAGTAAGTGTGCGGGAGAAGAAGTAGCCATATCACGAATGTTGTTTTTAAATAAAATCTGAGATACTACTCGGAACATAATAATAAAAACCATAATTTCATGATGTGCGTTTATCTGTTCATTTCTCCCGCGTTGAATCTGTTTACTTACCTATAAATAATTGTCACAGATACAAGTGGATTATGAATCGTATCGATAGAGAAATAGCTGGAGATCAAACGCTACTACCTATGCCTTGCAACCTCAACTCGGCTATGACTCCGAGAAGCCCCCCTCCTCTTGAAGAAGATCCAACGAAAAAGTTCATGGAGAATAAAATCCCTTATTGGCCAGATTCTGTCAGCTTCAAAGGAAAGGTAAGTGAGGATGATTTCGCTTATGATAATGATAACAACAGAAAGTCATCAGTGTTTCAGTGTTTCTTATGAGCGATTGATATTTTGGAAACAACACTGTTCATTTGTCAGCTTCCAGTGGAAGTGCAAAGAAACAAGGATGATATCGTTGTCATAGGCCTTCACCGTATTCAGAGGAACCTTGCAGAGCACATATTGAAGCAATTACAAATCTATAACTATAACATTTTGGTATGCAGTGGAGCTTGGGCAAACCATATTCATGACATCCTAGAAGATGACAAGTTTGACCCAGTTGAGGAGAAGCCACTGGAAAAAGTAAAGCTACATCTTGAGCTCTTTGGGGATTAGCTTTATCTAGTTATTGTTAGCATCTAGTTAGCGTAAAGAGCCGTGGTGAGACGTATTTGCATGATGAGGCTACGTCTAGATGCAACCAGTAGATGCAAGAAGCAATTTCTTGAGTGCTGCAAGTCTCGCAACACACACCTTGCCATGCATGCGCACCTCTGATCTGTTGTCAACATGTCGATCACGCACATGAGTAGCAGACCATGCATTTGTGACTTCATGTGCAACTTTGATTCCACCATGCGATCGAGCACAAATTTGAAACATGCGTGCGCTAGATTCTGCTCATCTCATGTCATGACAATGACCGCTTAGCGCTTCTCATTTGACAACACAACAAAGCAAGTTTCATTTCCACGTGGATGACACCCAGAGCATGCCGCTTTTGCACGTCAGACGTGCTTTAAGTGTGCACCGCACTTCGTGCACACACACACATTGCTAGATTGCACGTGACACACCACACTTGCACTTCACTTTTTCCTGCCCTGGAGCAAATAATAGTTCACCTACAAGGTCACAAGACTTTTCAAAAGCGTCTCGCTTTGACATGCAGTCGTGACGACGGTGCATTGACGAGCACAAAATTGAAGTGCACATGCGCTGAGCTCTGTGCATCTCACGTTGTGGCAATGATCACTTGCTAGCTTCGCGCTTCTCGTTTGACAACGCAATGAAGTGAACTTTGTTTCCACGTGGACGTTCAGAGCACGCCGCATTTTGCACGCACTTCTTGAGACGGAGTATAAAACAATAGTTAAAACCTTCATGATTTTGCACGTTGCTCTTATTTGCTCACGCAAGTTCAATGCTGTACTGTGTGCGGCAACACATGCACGTGCGACGTACGTGTTTCAATGAGAAGCGGCGTTCGCATCGTGCGCGCCCATGTCCAGACGTCTAGGTGTTGACACGCCACTCACACTTCGTGGACTGAACCACCACGTTGACAACGACTGTGGATGGCAAAATCCTGATTTTTCCCATGCAATTGGCACATTGAGCAATCTCTAGACCTTCTTGGCTTCTTGATAACTAGATAACTTGTAAACTTTCACGCTGTATGTCTATTATGGAACATGAATAAAGGTTGTTCATTGCCATGCTTTCGAACGCACAAACTCCTCTTCCGCCTCACTCATTGGATCATCTTGTAATGCCTGCAAATATGCATGGTTTTGTGAAAATACAAACGGTAGTGTGGGCAACGAAATGAAGGATCGTGCACCTTTCGGAACGGATTACAACCAAATTTGCCCCATGCTTCTCTCAAATCCCTAGAGAACTCTCTGAGGCATATCAGTGTAGCAGCCTCTGAATATGCATCGCCAAGCTGAATATTTCGAACGCAGATTTTTAGAGCTTAGTTTTTGAAGATACATACCATGAATGTTTTTCTTCATATCTACCTGTCCGATCAACTCGTCGATTTTTCGAATTCCAACTTGCATGTCTTCCTCCTTCCCGGAATTGAGTAGGGACATATACACGAGCATTCTACATAAGCAACAGCGAAAATACAACATGCAGGGCATTCACTCGATGTGTAAGCTGAATATCCGTGCGTTTCCGACCTTTCAAAGCCAGTATATCCAAATTCCTAAATCATATGATAAATCAAATTTTCCCTCCATTGAACAAGAGTATCAGAGAGAGAGGAGAACCTGTGATGTATCTGCGCCAATGTGGACCATAGTTGATGCAATAGTTAAGGCAACATCGTCGAATTCGTGAACCTTTGAGAGGAATCATCATCATCATCATCATCATCATCACATCATCATCGTTGTGCCTAAATGAATCTAAGATCAATACCTTTTCAGGATCATTTCTATGGATTGCTCTGTGGATGAAACCGTTTAAAACTATTAGTGCTAAGGCTCCTTCCGACTGAGGGTAGGAAAAACAACAATGCTATAACCCCGAGCTTAGAGAGTCAAATTTGGTTGAAACAGCAACATATTAGTAATGAATATGTTCATAGATGCCTCTTTTGCTTGAGTCCATGGAGTATCTCCTTGTATCAATAGGCCCTGATTAAGCCAATCTAGTCAGCTGGTAAAATCCATACACATATTCTGGAACGCTATCAATTATTTGCTTGCTATGTAGTCACATGATTCGCAGTTGCTGAAAGTACAACTACCCACCGTCTGGCCTGCAATTATCGTTTCTGTAAAGACTGTATCTAGCTCCTCGCCCAGTTTCTTTCTCATTTTTGAATCTAGAGGCATCACACCGCCAAATTGTCGACCCCACCATAACGCAAGCTGAACCTTTACAGCACACGTGCACGAATTATTGACTCAGAAAGGATTCGAAAGATTGAAGATTAGTCGGTAGAGTAACAGTGACTGCAGCATTAAGCAGGAGTATTACCTCCTCAATTTCATCTACGGGGGCAGATTTACGGTCCCAAACATCAACAGGTGCTCCGAACCAATAGTCGAGAATCTCTTTTGGTGATTTGATGTTTCCGTTGACGGTGGTACTACTGCTGCTGCTACTACTGCTACTGCTACTGCTGCTGCTCGTTGAGAACCGTAATGAAGATGCTAGTGTTCGAACCAAAGGATATTTATTTGCAGATAACGTGATTCTCCTTAACTTGCCCGTCATTATCCTCATCATCCTAAGGTAGGGGGCAGTTCTGTGTGTTTTGCGGCGTTTGTCAAATAGGGTCCTATTTCCCCCATGCGACAACCCGTCCATTCCCATAATTTGAAGCGACACATATCCAACACAAAACCAGCATAATTGCAGGACATTTTTGTAAGAATTGAGTTTGCATCTTCACAAAAATTTAGCAAATATCTCGAAATCCTCATGCATTTCAGAGAGGAAAGCGTGAGGGTTTTCAGCTAGGCAATGCTACGACTACATAACATTAGAGGAAATTTCTCACTATATTTAACATACGACAACAAAAATACAAGGTTTAGAGATAGAATATAAATAGATTTAGAGATATCTATCACCTTTGGAGAGTTTTTTATGTCTTACACGGCCTCTGCTTGTAAGCGCCCCTCCTCGCATTAGTAGTCACCCGTACGACACAGGTACCCCATCCCCCCCCTTCATCAATGTGTTCTTTCGCGTGCTTGGCGTGCTTGCAACGCGAAATGGATTCAATTCGAATTTTCGCTTATTATTCTTTCGGGAGGAAGTTCTACGGTCGAAATTGAAGGGCTGGGATTTCCCTATCCTCTGATGATAGACACAATGGCGTGCTGTCCTCACGCAATCATATTACTTTTTCAGATTTCTATTGATAAATTATTTCTAACAAAAATCCTTGAATATTTTTTAGAGAAGGATGGATACTCAACTTTTGATAATCGTGGCGGCCGTCGCTGGCGTTGGGGCCCTCCTGTTCTTCGCCACACAAAAATCTAGTGCCTCTGCAGAACCTACAGTCTCAGCAGAAGATAAGCCTGGTAAGACAGCATTGAGGGGGAAGAAAAACAAGAACAAAAAGAATAAAAAGAAGGGAAATAAAGCAGGCAAGAAGAAAAACCAGCCTAAGGTAGAATCTGTTGCCGATGTGGAGGCCGCACCAGCAGCTGCACCAGCTGACGCAAAGAAAGAGAAGAAGCTTTCGCGCAACCAGAGGCGCAAGAGAAACGCACGGGCACGCCAAGCTGAAAAGGAAAAGGAAGAGAAAGAACAGAAACTGAAGGAGAAAGTTAATGGGGGGAAGAAAAAGTCATCTAAAAAATCTACTGCTCCCTCAGCGGCCACTCAAAAGAGTCCTAAACAGAAGCAGGAGGAGGCACGTAAACGACTGGCAGAGTACAAAAGGGACGCAGAAGAAGGTTGGGAAACAGTTGGCGATAAATCCAAAGGCCAGGATAAATCCAAGAATAAAAAGAAGAAGAAAGGAGGGGATAAGAAAGCTGTTGAAACCAAAAAATCTGCTCCTGCACTTCCGACTGGTGTTAGCATCTCAAAGTTGGACGTAGATCCCCGTCACTATGGAAAGATCATTGGGTCTGGGGGAGTAACCCTAAAGGCTATTATGGAAAAGTCTGGAGCTAACATCAGAATGCCTCGCAGAGATGCAGATCCTCCCTCGCGTACCGTGACTATCGAAGGCACATCGGATGCGATTGGAGCAGCAAAGGGAGCAATTCACGAGCTGGTCACTAAAGGATACAGTCGCTTATTGAATCCGGAAATTGCTGAGGGTTCAATCAGCATTGATCCAAAACTTCACGGACTGGTTATTGGACCAAAGGGCTCCGTTATTAAAGCAATTAAAGAGAAAACTGGCGTGCAGATAAGCTTACCGTCTTCAGAATCGAAATCCCGTCGCATCAAGTTAAGCGGTTCCAAAAACGGAATCAAAAACGCCAAAGCTGCTATAAAATTTATCTCACAGTATCGATACACTCCCCTTCTGAATCCAAGGTTCACCCACTGTGAGGTCACTGTTCCTGAAGGGAAAATGAGCTACATTATTGGCGCGAAAGGCAGTACTCGTCGACACATCGAAGGCAATACAAAGGCAAAGATCCACACTCCCATGCGTGGTGATGAGAACCAAAATGTGATTATTGTTGGGTTCCCAGATTGCGTCGAAAAAGCAAAGAATGCCATTATGAAAATAGTCAATAAACCTGAAGATGGTGATGACGAAGTTGCTGCTAAAGAAGAGTACTATGATGAGGATGAAGAAGATCAGCCAGATGAAATCGCAGCTCAATATCTTATCGATACGTCCAAGCAACAAGAAGAGGAAGTCGAAGAGTATGATCAAGGTTGGAACAACACCTCCTCCGAGCCAGTGGAAAGTGGAAGTGCTGCTGCTGCTGCGGATTCTGCAGGAAGCTGGGGTATGCCGTCAAAGGTGGCAAAGGCAGATGGTGATGCTGGTGCAGGCGATTGGGATTAAAGAGAGGGCTTCTAGATACATACTTTCTTCAAAGTCATAGACTTTATACCCAATGTTGGCTAGATGAGTAGAAGACATTATTTATTTGCAAAGTGTATTCGCGCCAAGAAAAAACTGTTCTAAATAGAAAATAAAGTAATTCAAAAGTGACCAGATGTGACTGTTATCATACGTGATGGGCCGATTCAACCGTAATTCAAGTGCGCACGGTAAATGCCTCGATGCATTCGCATGCATGTACGTATACATATTGACCTACATGTTCATAATGTGAGACGGATGTAATGAATAAATTAGATTTGTTCAATGGTCATCCTGATCTTGCTGATGTCGCTGTGCAAAGAAGCGGCTACGTACAGCTAGACAGGCTTATATTTTATGCTGAAACTGTTTGTTTTTTCCCCCCACATACAACATGCGTGCGACGCTGATCCATAGCTGCTAGTTCTTGGTTTCGCAGCACACATGTAAACATGCTAGCTAGCAGCACTAGAGCATGCTAGCATGCCGCAGACTTGCAAATATTGACATCACATTACACACACAGCAGCAGCACTTACTAGCTTGCACAACACTGGAACAATCTAGCAATGTGGGATCTCTAGATCTCTCATGTGGCAATGATGGTCACACCGAACAACACTCAAATGGATCAATCAGTAATGCTAGAATGCGACATGATGCATCGCACTCCATGCACAACTAGCTAGCTAGCTAGCAGACAGGCGTGCGCATGCTGATTCTAGCTAGACTTATCTGGACTGTCTAAAAGACTAAGATGCTAGCAGCTAGCTAGCTCGCTATTAGCTAGTTAGCTCATGGGTCCGAGCTAGCGAGGCTACAGCTAGAAAGCGAAATGAGCGAAAAAAGTCACAAGAATGCCATAGCTAGATAGCAGCAGACAATGGGCACAGCAATAAGATGCATAACATACACATGTCATATTGCATGTCTATCATGCAGACGGTCTGCTTTCTAGCTTTGCACAGCTACATCAGGATGACCATTGAAAAGATTTAATCACTTCATTACATCCGTCTCATCATGCAGACGGTATATCGCCCAGGAAATAAGAGCAATCGTATAATGCCCTGCTTCGCAACAGACACAACACAACATGCTAGCATGTGTACGCTCATGGTATACAGCGATATATTTATATATACCTATCACGCACATGTAGCAGTCAGCTTTAACAGTTTTTGAACGGCGCATCGAACTCGCAGTGGTTTCCATGTCTTATGACAGGAGAATTGCTACAGCCGTACTGATATCACCATCAGCCGAGAGCAATGCATGTGAAATCTCTTGATCTGTCTTCTGGATTCCCATTGCTTTGATCTGTTCCACACCTTCAGCAAAGGGGTTATCGCTCTGCGGATTGCTGTATTGCGAGAATCCCTGTTCTTGCCGTGCCGCACGTATCTCGTTCAACCTCCGCATCATCCATTGCGAGCCATTATGCAGAGGTCCGACACAAGCACAGTTGATATCGTAAGCTTTTTGCATGGCTTTTTCTGCCTCTTCATATCTTTGCATCGTCGAGTATGTACGACCAATATTAGCGTACAGTTCAGCAACACTACTATGATTCTCAGTGCCAGTTACAGCGATGTGACTCTTCATGGCTTCCATCTGCAGCCCTATCTTCCGTTCATTCTCTCCCAAGTACCCAATGCAGTTTCCAAGGTTTATTTTCGCAGTCCCAACGTCAGGATGCCTCTCGTCAATGGATTGCTTCAAAATCGTAACAGCCTGTTCCATGAGAGCTTTGGCCTTTTTCAAGTTTTTGAGACTATCTCCTTTCTCAAAAGCCATTCCTGTTTTAAAATCAAAGCCGCCCTCCTTCAAGCCCTTATCCATCCATGCAATACCCAAATTCTGTAGGACGAAAGCGTATTCCTTCCCATGCTGCACCCCGTGCTTACGGTAAATGGAATAGCATCTTTGCATGATTTTAAGCTGCTCCTCCGTATCACCAACCAGACCTATCGTTTGTGCTAGCTTCCGAAGTGGCACCGTGACAGCGAGTGATTCTTTGCCGTGCATCTGCTCATCTACTCTTACTGCTTCCTGCATGATTTGTAGTACTTGATCGTGCTTGCCGTATCTTGTGTACAGATTTGCGAGATTAAACAGGTGACTCGAGGGAACAAAGCCAAGAGAGCGGCCAACCTGTATTGACTCTATAAGATATTTCTCAGCAGTAACATACTCTCCTAAAGCGGTCGTGCACTCGCCAACCTGGTTGCATATCTGAGCATATTTCTTGTGCTTTGAACCGTACAACAATTCTGCTTGTTCGGCAAGTTCCAGTAGAATCTTCTTCTTCTCCTTCCAATCACCCTTTTCACCATATACGTGCGCTATTCGTGTTTTTATTTGAATTTCCGTGTCCTGCAAAGTCCCATCTCGATTAGCATCTACGTCTCCAGGGCTTACTTGGATGTTGTTGGTGAAAAGATGCTTGATTCTAGCCAAGTCCCCCAACGTTTCTTTGAATATTTGGAGAGCTTTGCTACCATCCGAACTAATGTAAGCAACACCAAGGTTGTGCTTGGCAGCTATGTAAGATTCCCAATGCGTTTGTAGGAATTGAATTTCGTCTCTCTGAATCTCGAAATCATATCCCTTCAAAACAATAGTCAACATTCTAATTTTCAATGGAAGGAGCTGTAGTCGGTCACATGCGTTTGCAGCATGCGTCATCATGAACATGGCTTTCACCGCCGAGCCACCCCCTGTGAGTATTCTCTTCAGGAGCATGAAAGCAGTGCAAAATGCTGCATAGTCAAACTTGATATGGTACAGCACCAAATTACTCCTCATAGATGCAAAGTCTATATTTCTATCTAGAGTCCGCCTTACATATGAGGAGGAGGGGGAAGGGGAGGAGGAGGAAGTGCAATCTTCTTCTTCTTCTTCCTCAGCTTTGAAGAAATCTGCCATCATCTTCACCACTTGAGCAGTTCTTACCAGCGCTGTTCGCTCTACAGCTAATTCTGCCGGTATTTTGGGCACACGCATGTACTGTTTGTGCAGCATTTGATGAAGCTGGAGCTTTTGCATGAAATTGATAATCTCTTCCAAGACTGGATTATTTTTGGGTTTGCTATCATCAGTATTTTCGTCGTCGTCTTTGTGCTTGCAAAAGTGCTTCGCTCTCGCCAGCTCTTTTTGGTTCATGGGCTTGAGTAACCCACTGAAAAATTCTATTAATTCAGATGTAGTCTTCTTGTTGTTGTTGTTGTCACCAGACTCTTGATCATTTCCGCTCTCGTCAAAGACAGCGTCCAAAATCTCAGCTGTGAGAGGTTTGAAGAAGGAATCAAGCAATCTTAGTGGCGGTGTAGATGATGCTGATGATCCTTGTTTTTTATCATGACCATCAGCAGCGCCTTCGTTGTCCGGCAAAGAAGCAGCACCAGCATTGCCTTCTCCTCCTCCTCCTCCTCCCCCTCTATCTCCCTCCTCACCATTTCGTGACGACGACGACTTCATGCCTCTTTCTATCATGCCCCAATACAGAGACAACAAACGACCAAAAGTCCTGAAAATCGCAGTATTATTTCCCTTTGCCACAGCATCAAATTGAAGCTTAGCCAGTTGGATCACCGTTGATTCCGACCCCCAGCCAGCATGCGATTGAACGACACGAGGAAATGCCGTTTCAAAGCTGGAAGTCACCTTCAACCCAAGGCGACTGTATATGCCTAATACTGATGCCTGCAGTTTAAGCAGATCAATATGGGATATAGCGCTGCTGCTGCTTTTCCCATGGCTCGTTGTCGTAGTAGTAGTAGTAGTAGTAGTAGTAGTAGCGGGTTTTTGGTGGTGCTTGGGGTCGTTAATGGTATTTACTTCTTGTGGCAGCTCCATCGACACGATTTGTTTGATGAAATCCATTTCTCCTAGTTCTCTTTCTCCGACAATTCGTGCTCCTATTGCCTTATACACCTCTTCCAGTAAATGCGGTTCTTCGTTTCTAGAAAGCACTTTTCTTGCCGCATCAACAGCGACAAGCAGGTCACTTGGATACACCCTAAGCGCTTCTTGCCGTTTTCCTGCAATTGAGCACATCATCATCATCATCATCATCATCATCATCATCACTCTACCTACTACTACTACCACTACTACTAATTTCTACCACCTTTTTCGAGGAGGTTCTTCTTCTTCTTCTTCTTCTTCTTCTTCTTCTTGCTGTTGTTGTTCCTTCTCCCAACGTCAAATTTGGTAAGAATCCCTTGGTAAACACATGATTTCCAAAATCCATCTGCCGTAGGTCCCTTTCCGAACACGTATCGAGTAAGAAGGGCAATCATGAAATACCGCTCAACTTCATGCAAACGGTGGTACTCCGCAATAGCATCTTTGGGATGATCTTTAGCACTGTATCCATTCTTAGGGTCTTTAGCAATATCGATGAGCATTGGCCGTCTGCAGTCCTTATTGCGAGCCTTGTAAGATTGCACGCATTTCCTCCATTTTTGGAACTCATCGTCAAATAGAAAACGGGAGAGAATCTTGCCGGAATTTCGAAAGCATCGTCGTGATATCCCCTTAATGACCCTCAGTACCATTTCCATCACTAGCACGTTGCATAAGATTGATGATATGACTTCTCGTTGTCCCAGATCCTGTCTCTTCTCCTCTGATGATCTTCCTCCTTCCTCTGCTGCTGCTCCTGCTGCTGGCATCATGTTGGTGCTGCTTCTTCCACTATCACTACCACCACCACCCCCACCACTTTTCCAGACAGCATGCAGATATGCGTACACATGCCCCATCAATCTTACGTTTATACCGTGAGAATGCATAATATCGACTAATTCCTTAGCTCTCATCTTAAAATCAACACCTTCGTCTAGCCTTTTTGTAGCTACTCTGATCATCTCCTCACATGCCATTGGAACAATTTCAGTTATGAGATGGGTGAATGCCCGATGTGCTTCCAACCAAAACTCCTCGCGTCCAACCTCTCCAAACCGGGAGAAAACGTCGGCGGAGATAGGTTTTTGGCAGAAATGCCGCATGTATTCTGGGCGGAACAGTCTTACAAGATGGTCACTGTCACCGTTTTTCCTGGGGGGGTGGCAAGGAAAGAGCCTAGCAAGGTCAATGAGGTAGAAACGGCCATCAACCTTCGATTGATGCCCTTCAATATCCGCTGCTAACCACAACTCAGTTGGAGCTGATTTTGTAGTGTCTCTCTCCTTCTTCTTCTCCGGGTCTTTGGCATCGTTGTTGTCACTTGAAGCACTTTTAGCTGCTGCTGATGATGATGATGATGGGGCGACAGGATGTGATGCGAGATTGAGTTCCTTTGCTAAATTTTCAACAAGATGCTCAAATGCCTTTGATTTGTTATGGACTGTTTTGGCCGCATCAGCAGAACCATAGACGATGCTCTCATCACCTTGGATAGGGGTGATGGCCGAGATCATCAGTGTGAATCCAAAGCCTTTACAAGCAAAGGAGAACGGTAGAAACACGTTTGCACTGCCGCACTCATGAAGCGTTTCCAGGTGTCTGATTTCGTTCAAAGCTACTTTCGCAGCATCCTCGTGGGAGGAGCCAAACACACCGTTTGAATCAACCGCAAACTTAACTAAAGTACCGTTAATCAGGAATTTCTCGCCACCAGCCAACCCGCCAGCTCGTACTGGAAATGGATACTCACGAATGGGAGGGGGGAGGTGATATTCAGCAACGACTTTGCCGAGGAGAGGTACCATGAAATCGACAATGTAATTTTCCAACTCCCTCTGTCTTTCAACTTTATGCAAATCCCCTGCCTTTGTTGCGTGTAGTAGTGCATAGCGTAAAAGAGAGTGGGGGGGGGGGGTTTAGGATTAATAACAAAGGAGCAAGGGCAACTACCAATAATACATCAAGGATAGATATGGGCTTAAGGGCTGCAATGGTATCAACATATATGCAGCTTATTCTTACTGTGTTTGTTGTCAAATCCTCTCGTATTTTCTGGAATTGGTCGTTCACAGGACGCGAAGGAATTAACTGATCATTTCCAAAGAATTATAAGATAATCTACTGCAACATTCATATCAACTGCTGCTGCTGCTGCTCCTGTTTTGGCATTTTCGTATTATGTTATTCCGTGATCACCTGTATCTTGCGGCCAAAGTACTTTTCTCCCTTCTTTTCCCTAATCCCTGATACGCTCGTATTATCCAAGAAATTTGGAAACTCGTACTCCATAATCATCTAAATAATAGAAGGAAAGAGAACGCAATAAATCAATAAATCAGTAAATCGATATGAAGGATGCAAGAACCATATATGAAACTAATGACGATATAGGAATAGAGTGCGCATCATCATCATCATCAGCAGCAGCAGCAGCAGTGAAACATGAGGATCTGACCGTGGAGTCCTCTAAACCAGCGTTCTCTGCATTATTATCATCTTCGTCAGTGCATATGAAAGAGCAACAGCAGTATAAACATAGCCATCATGGAAGGGGCAGTAGCAGCGGTACAGGAGGAAGGAAGAGTATTAAGGAAAGGTTCTAGATGATAAGCTATTACATATCAAGCTTTTTTATGGCGTCACCATAATTAGATAAGGTATTAATGGATAGTATCATTCTTCTACTAATTCTTCTTCATCATCATCATCATCATCAACGAATTAATAAAATGTTTAAATCAGAACATTTACCTTCTTGCTCAGCGGCAGATTTCTTTCCCTTCTCACGTTTTAAGAATGTACGCGCGTTTTGGACAGAGCAATACTCTACAATCTTGGTAATGTGTTGGTCTGTCCATTGGTGAATCGACCTATTAGGTAAAGCATCAAGAGGCAGAGCGAACGTCTCTCCCTTGAGTGTAGCTTTCTTCATCATTCCAAGCTTCCATACGTCTATCTTCTGGGGGACAACAACGGTAGTAGATGCTACTACTGCTGCTGCTGCTGCTGAAGTATGAACATTCCCAAGATTCAGTTGTTGCGTTTTCCCATAATCACTTTTACTTTCATCATTGCTGTGATCTAGATTAGCAGTATTATTTCCCTCTACTACTGCGCCATCATCGCAACCATGATTGCTGCCTTTCGCATATACCTTGCTGCTAACACCGTCAGTATGAGCATCATCAACTAATGGTTTTGATTCACCGTACATGATGTCGTCTGGGTCCTTTTCGATTCCATATTCATATGTGTTGGCATCATCAATTCTGACAATACCGTCGTTGGTTCCATAGACATTGTTCGTCGTTGAGGATGCCTTAGAACTATTGGTAACAGCAGAAGATGACTGCTCCTTCACAACACCTAATTCTTTAGATTCTCCGCAGCATCCGTTGCCAATATTATTATCAGCAGCATCATCATCATTGACCACTGGTTGCTTTTGCTCTTTGGCAGGTTCATGACCTGCAGGTTTCGTCGCCTTAGAAGTCATCAGCGTTGTAGGATCATCATTTGTAGGTACTCCTACTCCGAAGGCGGTAGTCACACCATAGTTCGCCTCATTATTACTATTGTTGTTCCTTACACTTATGCCACCATCATGCCCCCCAACGCTAGCTGGTGGCTCGTAGTCGCTTTTCTTCCCGTTATTCTTCTTAGTATCATTTGACTGTGAGTTTGTGTTGATTTCTTGTCCGTAGATACCTAAGGATGTTCTGCAACCCTCTGATTGCTCGTCTATGCTACCACTATGCTGCTTTGAGTCTTTCCTTGTCTTTATGTATTCTGATTTAAGTTCATTTGCATCTCCTCCTCCTCCTCCTCCTCCGCCTTTAAACTCCTCAGATTCATCTTCTATGACCTAGATCCAAGTGATAGAGATAATCATGATTTTACCGCATGATAACCAAATCATCAAAAAAGATACTCGCAAACGCCATATTTAGATCCACGTTTACAGAGGAGGGGGGAGGGAGAAATTACAGAGCCACCAAAGGTAATACCATTTCCAAGCCTTTCAAACCGCGGTATGCATCATTCTTGTACCCTTCTTCGTCCCTAATTTTTGAGTATAAAAACCAGAGAATTGTTATCATTCCCCTGCTCGACTCTATCCTGATGATCCATATCTTGTTCTTATTCTTCTTCTTCTTCGTGACACTAGCTTCCACCAACTAGTCATACAGTTGTGCCTAATATTACATATTACTTGTAAGCATTTTGCAGGTGAGCTACAGCCTTGGCGGTTTGGAGAGATACGAAATCTTTTTCCCCCATGAACTTCGATAAGAAGAGAATGTTATCTCATTTGAATAGAAAGTAGAATTGCATCATATAATATATATATATATATATATATATATATATACATTATGTGCTCATCGCGTTGAAATTCAAATGTAAGATGCATTGTTTCATAGAACTTATTCTTAATTTCAAATCGCTATTATTATTATTATTATTATTATTATTATTATTATAGGGGGATAATGAACATAAACTCCCAACACTGCAACGAACCAGACCGTTCATAATACCTGTGTGTGAATGTTATGGCTGACTTTGCTTTGCATCTTCTGAAACGCCTCAAAACGCTGCATGGCCTTTAATCGCCTATTCCTCTCCTGAGAACCACCAACGTGTGAGCAGCACGCAACCATCGAAAACAACGTTTGTAATCCAGGTGTTTTGTCTTGAGAAGAAGAATCACCTACTACGTTCATTCTACTACCTCAAGCCTTCTTTTCTCTTCATATCCTTTGGGGTAGCTCTTTTCCTGTATGCACGACAATTTTATGCTGCCATGATCCATCAATAACATTTATCTGATGGGTATCCGCTGCATACTCTTTTTTGAAAGAAATCAACGTGTTTTCAGTCGGAATTGTTACCTGCATCCATGCAGCCTTAGCACTCTTTACCTCGTTTACCTTTCTCAACGCGCAGTTTTGACATACATCGAAGTCTGTTTCCTATAATCAACCAATGGAGCAGCAAATATCCAATCAATCAGCTACATCTTATCCTGATAATGCTGCTATTAAACTAACATTACATTATAGCTCATACCCTTAACGCTATTATGATGCACTTTCATCGTATTCTTCTTCTTCTACTATCCAAACTGTTGTTACCCTGCAGCTCAGCGTCCTATGACCAGCACTAAGCTGTGAGGGAGGAGGAGGAGGAGGAGGAGGAGGAGGAGGAGGAGGAGGAGGATGATATAGTCATTAAACAAAGCCATGATGATGTCGACATTGCAACAAAAAATCTCGTTTCTTGCTTCTTCAGTTCATCGTGTTTATTATGATATTCTGATTTTCATCATTATCACTAATCAGAATGTTACTAAAAAGTAGCTTAACGTGTTCGTTGCACACCCCAACTCCGCAAAGGTCACAATTCAGAATCGTTTTCCCCTCCCTCACTATTATGGAAGGGAAAAGCTTGCAATTTTTGGGACAGGCTATTCCTGGAATTGGTGGTACTGCATCCCCCACAGGGATCTAAAGAAGTGGTTAATAGCATTGGGTTGATTTAAGGTTAACAATAAAACAAATTTATCTCAAAATAGATGGATAGATTACTGATAAAAAGGGAAAAGATATTAATTAAGTCAGAGCATCATCAAGACTATGAAGTTCGAAAATGCGAGTTGTTACAGTGATAGGCCACTTTGAGGGATGAATATTCTTCAACTTCGCTTGTATATCCAAAGGAATAGGCTCTTTCTCAAGGGACAGGGGCGGAAGATTCGCTGGTTTTGGTGGTGGCGGTGCGGATGATGATGATGAGGAGGATGGCCCGGGTGAGAGATTGATCGTAACTCCCACAGGAATATCCTATTGTTGATCATTGCTCATGCACAGTTCTTGTCTTATCATAACGGTTTTTTTGTCTCTCAGAAAGAGGGAATCTTTTCATCACACACACACACACGCACACACACATACACACACAGTAATTCACTGCGCAATCTCGTGTGATCTTCCTGGATCGCCTACTTCTCTCTCCGTTATCTTCGTATACCGGAGGTAGTTGCACTTGTATAACTTGGCCATTCGGAAGCTTCAAATTCAATTTGCTCCCAGGCCAGCCCTCTTTCACTGTCAAGGATACTACCAAATACAAAAAGCTGTACATTAGAAAAACCAGAATACATTGGAACTAACATGGAAGACAATAAATATTTTAATAGGATACATCAATAAATTCATTATGAATTTACTTTTGCCATCGGGGGCTATTGGTGGAGATTCGATTTCAATAGAGCCAGAAGTGGAAGGTCCATTATTAGCGGTTCCCGTGTTGTTAGGCGGCCGCAAGTTTACTAATTCACAAATTCAGATTTAGAGACTCTCAAAAAAGTTTATGTTTTCCCCCGAAACAATACCTCCCTGGGATTGTAAGAAGCCACCCGCAGTCTGAAGTGCTTCCTGCAGGGAGCCAACTCCCGGCTCAATGCCACATATTCCTATTGCAAGCTCTCCTACGTGATTAATTGCCGAATGAATTCGTAACTAATGCTGTCACACGACGAGCGCCAAAATTACAAAACCTTGTTCTGCAGTTGCTCCACATTCCATAAGGATCTCGATGAGCCTCCCCACGGTCCATGGTGAGGCCGACATTCCCTAGAACAACGTGGCTGCCGAATCGAGGAAATTCCTACCCGTGCAGATGTAATCTCATCATATGCTCAAACAATACGAAGAGCATGCTCAAATCCAGAAATAGTCCGATAACTGTAACCGGTCCCAGCCCCACACACCTAATGGAGAGCTCAGAGCGAAGCCTCGCGTGCGAATTTGGAACGGTGTGTGAGCAGCCTCCTCTCCCCTTTCTTTCTCCTTTTTCCTCCTCGCAAGTAGTCGTACAAATCTTGAAACTACTACGGGTTATTCTAGAAGGTAAATAGAACATGGAAGAAGGGGATTTCACCACTGCGTCAACAAAAATACCATGTCGCATAAATAAGTCGCTGTGTCAGATGATGGGGTACCGGTTGCTACCCCACTCTCACCACAAAACAACGACACGGCTCCGCGGAAGAGATACTGCTGTCATCAAGTAGCATCATTTCCATCGAAAAGATATCTTGGGAATATCTGCGGATATTTGCTTGCCGCCCAAAAACAATAACTACAGCTCATGTGTTGGAACAGAGGGTCAACGAAATATGTATATTTATCATACGGAAAATATCCTAATAAACCTACGTTTTCATGAGCCTACTACTTCCTGTCAAGCAAGCAGATTCGGATTATTCATAAGTCAAACCCTTCACCTCGGAACCTCAAGCAGCCCACGCTTCATAGTTTCGATGCAAAGGAAGCTCTCTGTTATCCGCAGCTCTTGGTACAGACATTTCTCGAGGGTCTCATGCCAGCGTACGGGCTATGGCGTTGAAAACCCGCTTGTATCTTCCATGGCAGCGACTTTTTCGTCCTCATCAAAGGGGAAGTTTGATATCAGAAACCGCTCCAACCAGTACCAGCTTGACAAAATGGCAGATGTGGCAGTCACTAAGCTTCTTGGAAAAACATCCCCCAAGCATTCCCTCACATGGCGAGACGTCTGGAAATGGGTCAGAATGGGAGAAAGGGGGGTTAGATAGGTTGGAAATGTTTATCTAAAAAATGACGTACGGCACGTGATATTAGATCGAGGAGCAATCGTTTTATCAAGTGCAGGACATACGGAATAGTTGTGAACTCGCCTTTGCCACCAAAGAGATGAATGCGTCGGTCTCAGAAGCGGAGGTCCTAAATTATAATTATTTCTATTCACTAACATCGATCTCGAGCTGATGATCATCTTTCACCTGACACAGATTAAGGAGATGATGAAAGGGTGCCTGAACACGTATGATCGGACATCAATTGCATTCGAAACTGTAATAAGTTAATTCTCACACTGCGCGAGATCTTGTCATCTAAGAAATGCCAACTTGTATTACAACGTAAAGATGGAAGACGGTGCTGGATCGTTGATTGATGCCTTGGAGTTATTTCGGAAAAGAGGAATCAACCTCACACATATCGAATCGAGGCCTTCACTACTTGATCCTACCTATAGTTTCTTCGTATCTATTCAAGGAACTCTTAATGATAACAATGTTCGGGTACCTGCTCACGCCTCACCCTCTTTCTACCCCCCCCGCACCCTTTCCCTTTCTCTCTCTCCCTCCCTCTTCCTACCCCCATGCTAATTGCCAAAAAAGTATGTTGCGATGATGGTGGTTGTGGTTTATTATTTAAAAGGAATTAGTGAATGACCTTATTCGGCACACCAAAAACGTAACACTAATGGGGACTGAAGAGGTAACTGTGCTGCTTTTGCAAGACATATTTGGGCGGGGGGCAGCAGGGTGTCCCGACATTCAAGCAGGAACGGTGTGATGATTGCGTGTAAACTATTACTTCCAGGTTCCGTGGTTTCCTCGCAAAGTATCAGACATTGATGTGTTCTGTCACCGCACGTTGGACGCAGGTTTCACGACTGAACAACTCAACGAAGACTGCATACCAAACATCAGATTAACAACAATACTAATCATAATAATGATAATAATACCTCTATCCAGGAGCGGATCTTCAAGCTGACCACCCCGGTTTCAAGGACGAAGGGTCATTTGAATCATCAATTTATAGCAATTAAAACAACCATGGAGGAGATGATATCGTGCGTGCGTGCGTGTGTGCGTGTGGTTTTTGCAGAGAGAGAGAGAGAGAGAGAGAGAGAGAGATGGCAAATGAGTCTTGTATAGGTTGTGATCTCTGATGATAAAGTTGCTGGTGCTCACCGAACCTACCACTGCATTGATAATAAGGTACCGCGCTCGTCGGAAGATCATCTGTGAAAATGCCCACAGGCATAAGTTTGGAGAACCAATTCCTTCCGTGAAATATGCTGATGAGGTAGCAGTAGTTGTAGTGCTAGTACACACACACACACACACACACACACACATATATATATATATATATATATATATATATATATATTAATATATATATATATATATATATATATATATATATACAAACAGTAGAAGAAAGCGAAGAAGTTGAATTGTTGGCGGTGTTTGTTGGTATTATAAGGATGAAAGAGTATGTGTTACGCCTAATACCTTCTGCTGTTGATACTCGCAGCAAAGAAGAATGAAAAGAGAGAATGATGCTTATGATGCTGATGAATACGTCTCAGACATCTTTACTAACCGCAATCTTCAATTTTTACAAAAAGGAAATGAAGACTTGGGGAATTGTCTTTGATAAGCTGCAGCCTTTAACCGAGAAATATGCCTGCAAAGAATATCGTGAGGTCATTCCAGAGCTCCACAAAGACTGCGGGTCGGTAAAAGGGTTATGTGCAGCAGCAGCAGCAGCAGCAGCAGCAGTCGCAGTAATAGTTGTTGTTGGTGTTGTTGTTGTTGTAGCAGAAGTAGTTGTGGAAGAGTAGCAAGCTAATTAATATAGCTACTAGTAACAGAAGTAGTGCTGCGGACATTGTTCCCCCAACACGATTGAAATCATAATCCCTTTCAATACGATTGTTCGGTTGTTCTAAAACCCCCTCCTCCTCCAGGTTTCGCCGCGACAACATACCGCAGCTGCAAGACATCTCAGAATACCTTCAAGCAAAAACGGGTGATAACGAGATTTATGTGTTTTTCTCGAGATCGTCTTCATCCTTCGCATGTTGCCTTCGGCATCTAAGCTATCTTTAATGCTCTCTCTCTTTCTCTTTCTTTCCTCAGGGTTTATTGTGCGACCTGTTTCTGGGCTTCTATCGTCTCGTGATTTCCTTAACGGGCTGGCATTCAAGGTTGTCTCTTCTCGGAAAATAACAAGGGAAAAATAATAAAACAACAACGCGAAATAAGCATGTTTCATAGGATAGAACAAAATATGATGACACATTTCTTCCGCACAAACGAAGAAGGGGGGGGGGGGGGGGTGAAGAGGAAAAAAATTAGTTGAATTCGGAAGAGGAGACGGATAAGGAGTAGGAAGGCAATTTGACGTTGACATATCGTTCCACAATGAGGGATTTACCATAAATACATACACTGTTAATGGAAGAAGACTTAGGCGTTGTTATTACATTCTTGCTGTTGGTATTGTGATCATCCTTAAGGTGTTCTTCTCAACCCAATATATTCGGCACCATTCTAAGCCGTTGTACACTCCGGAACCAGATGTAATATATATTATAATAATAATACAGATGTACACGTCAACTTATAAACATCAAGAAGATAGAGGAGGGCGAGGAAAGAGGAGGGAAGATTTTTCAGGATTCAATCTTCATGCAACTTGTGTTATTAATGGCGCTGCTTTTGCTGTTTGCCATTGCATCTCTTTTTTACTACTACTAAATTTTGGCAGTTGATGATTATTGTATCATAGGAGAAGAACATTGAAAATGTGTGTTGTTAACTCAATGTATCTATCTTTCTTCTTCTTCTTCCTCTCCCACCACCATCACCACCACCACCCCTACTACTACTACTACTACTACTACTACTACTACTAAGGTTTGCCATGAAATCCTCGGTCATGTTCCCTTATTCGCAAATACAGAATTTGCAGCCTTTTCCCAGGAAATCGGTATGAAAATGTGTGTTTGTGTGTGTGTGTGTGTGTGTGTGTGTGGGTGATTATTTGACGCATCATCATTTATCATCAACGTAATAATAAAGGGTTAGCATCTATCGGAGCTTCTGATGAGCAAATCGAGCAGCTGGCGCGTGTATACTGGTAATTGCTACTACTCGATAGCTTTCATCTTTGTCATCGTCATTGTTTTCACCAATGATCATCGTCGCCGTATATTATTTATGATTGCCAGGTTTTCAGTAGAATTCGGACAGTGCCTAGAGAATGGCGAGCGCAAGGCCTATGGAGCTGGTGAGACCCTCCACCGCCACCACCACAGCAGCATTATATGCATAAGAAAAGGGCTAGAAAAAGGCGAGGAGTACATCATGTTGTTGTCCTACTCCTACTACTTCCGGTGACTACGTTGTAATGGTGGTTATTTCCAATCACAACAACAACAACAACTAAATTAGGACTTCTCTCGTCGTTTGGCGAATTAGAATACTCAATGACAGAAGAGGTGGTGCTTTTCGTTACTGCGCTTGATTATATATCGTACATGCATACACACATACTCTGCAGTTGTTGTTTGCACATATTCAATATTAAGTAAATTATATACACTGCTCGTAGCAGTCAAACGAAGAGTTATTATGGAAAGAGGCGATGATATTTCATTCCGTGATCGTGGTTTGACCCTTGTTATTCTTATAGTCGTCATCCATTTATCTTTATATATTATATTAATATATATATATATATATATATATATATATATATATATATCCGTGGAAGACGATGAAGAAGAAGAATAATAATAAGAAGAAAATAATGTTGTTGAAATATTTGAGACGCTACAATTGACTGAAACACGAATGCAAAAATGACCACAACAAACCGAAGAGCTTCATTGACTCGTCTCTCCTCGTAGCCACAATTTCGAGAATTCGACCCGTTCAATGCTGGACAACAGGTAAACAGATGATGATGATGATGATGATGATGATGATTATGATGGTGATGATGATATGAGTATCACACACACACACACACACACACACAAGCAAGCAACTTCTTGTTGGATGATACCGCCTTCCAGCTGTACTGTATAGTTAGTATAGTTGTTCGCGTAACTGGCCATAATAGTGATATAGATCTATTGCCTTCGCTTGTTGTAGGATTACCCCATAACCACTTACCAACCGATCTACTTCGTGGCGAATAGCTTCAAAGATGCACAGGTAGGAAGAAGATCACAATGCTGCCTTCGCTCCTTAGAGTAGTGTTCCCTGTAAGTCGGAAGGGCAGTAATGAAGAATGATGCTGCTGTTGCACTTGATAAGTTGGCAAACGCTGCCTTCGATGTGTTTGGTGTGAAATTAATGTTATATGCATGCATGCAGGAGAAGATGAGGGTCTACGCACAAAGCTTGAAGCGTCCCTTCAACGTTAGGTCAGTTGGTAGTTAGAAGCAAAAAAAGACAACATATATAGAACAATACACTATGATTATCAATATGCATCGGCACAATATCGATGGTGGCCTTCATTGTTCTATCAGTCCCATCGTAATGGTTATGATTATGGCATTTATTGGTGCTTTATTCCCCATAAATAGATACAACAGCATTACATCCAGCCTGGACATCGACAGAGTACTGCTGCTCCATCCCACACTTTGATACCTTTAAACTGCATGACAACCAAACGAAATAGAGAATTTTATTAATAGACAGTACTAATTATTTGCGTCAACGCCGACTAATGTGTTGTTCAGGATATTACTGTATCTGATGACGGGATCCCGGCACATCATACAGTGAAGGAAACGATGTAGTTAGTAGTAAGTAGTAGTGAGTTATAGTAGAAGTTGTGAAAAGTGTAGTCGTAGCTAGTTTTCGACATGAGAAGTGAAGTTGAGCAGCAGTGTTCATTTGCATGATTCTTCTAAACATAAACATAAGTTGCTCCAGCAAGAAAAGAGTCATTGCCGTTACTGTGAATACTGCTCCTCTTATAAAATATATTGTCGAAATTTGCTGTTTGGGTTGGCTTGCTGGTTATTTGGAAATAAACGCTGATCTTCTTCGTTCCCTTCTTGATTCAACCAAGGTTGCCACTGGTGTATGTGGCTTCCACATAGTAACTAACAAAATAATAATGCTCATGAAGATATAATTGCATGAATTCTTGATCCGAATCAACAGCTATCCATGCGCTCGAATGAACGAGTTGCATGCATTGAGCATAGTACTTACCTCTAAGCACTAGCTAGCTAGAGCAACTATGCTAATTTCATTGCCTATCTAGATATCATGATTCTGCTTGTTTTGGTTATATGGTGTTAATTGCTTGCAAATGCCTGTACGTATATATCGCCATGTTAGGTCATCAGTAGCGCTAGTGCCTGCTGCTAATGCTGTCGTTACGTTGTAGCTGTAATTATTGCTGGCCTCGTAAGCTAACGCCGCGCACAACAAATGCCAATATATGCGATTCTACATGTAGATCAACGCGATGAGCCTGGCTAGCTGGCTAGCTGGTGCACCTACTACTGTATGCATAGCAAGATAGGGTCAAAGGTAGTGCAACATAGTACACTTCTGGACTGCTAGGCCTGCGTATTCGCTAATAACACCTGCCACAACGTACGTGCGTCTGCTAGCTAGACGCACTCATATGCATACGCGTCTGCGCCGCAGCGGCAATATGGATATCAGCTTGCATGCGTAATCCGCCTGCCCGTGACACCCGTCATATGAATACAGCATTACTAAAAACGTCAAGTTTGCCATGTAACTGGATACTAGCTAGCTTGACGAGCATCGCATCTTATATATTTGACATATTGTAGACCCACATTATTGAAGTTATGTCATCGATGCCAGACTTGCTGTTGATAGGCTTAAGCAGTTGCCATTTGATTTTTATCTAAAATTTTTAGCTAGATCTAGAGATTCCAACACTAGAACTGTCAAATGAAGTGTATTATCTGTGTATGCATGTATCAGTGTTCACATATCGGCATCGCTCTAGAGCTACGCAACCACGGGCATTTTATAATCTCGGTAAGTTCCCAGAAGCTTGTCCCACACCATGAAGTACTGAGCGTAGTTGCACTGAGGGAGGAGGAGGAGGAGGAGGAGGAGGAGGAGGAGGAGGAAAACATATCATCGTTAGGCTTGGAAAGTTGTGTTTTTCCTTGCATATTTCAGAACAATTTAGCACGTCGTATCAGAAATGAATGCACATGTCTTCGTAATATCAGTCGAAGGACATACACACCTTGGGGAAACGATGATGCATCTCATGAGCTCGCACAGAGTAATGGAATCCCAGCCACGAAAACGACACGTCGTAGCGTCTTTATTAAAAAAAAAACAGATATACAGCAATAAGATAAAGAAGAATTCGCATGTGTGGAGATAAACTTACGTGTGGTTCAGCATTGCGAGAGCCGCATATATTCCGAAATATATTAAGATGGTAGCTGCATGAAGCGTTGTGATGTTAGCCGTCACGTATAGTGCACACCACACGCATCCCATTCCAATAACCTAGCCGACAATAGATAAACAATCAACTCTTGGCATCAACAATAAGGGAAAGCATTGTTTAGCAGGATCTCTACTACTACCTGTTCGACAGGATGCTCATTGCCTGCGTCTGGATATCCTCTAGAAGGAAGGTTTTGGCGATGATGATGCTTGTGCACGTACTTATACAGAAAATCTGTGTGCATGAGAAGATGCGCCGGTGTATAGATTAAGTCGTCAAATAAAAATATAAGGAACATCGCCGGGATGGTGTTAAAGAACCCTAAGTCCGACAAACTCCGGCCAACATTTGGAGATGTGAAGGCGTATGATATTATTCCAAGCATGAAGATGTATTCGATTACGCTGTTTATCGAAAGATAAACATAATCTATAGTTTGGAGAGCAGGGAGTCCTTTCACTACACCAGTAGTAGGTAGTTTCTTTGCTCCGGAGGCAGCAACTACAGCTTGCACGGTGTGATCCCAAACTGCCAAAGCAGCTGTTTTGGCCAAATAACCCCCGACCCACTGGAGGAGTGTGAGATTTAGGGGGTTAAATATGTCATAGTCAGGGGAGGATGCTGCACTGTCAATCATGGTTGCGTTGTGGTGTTTAGCCTTCGATCTCCCCCCTTCCCTGAAGAGCAACTCTCTCGTGAGCCTACGTGGTCTGCGTGCCTGAAGGGTGAGACGAAGAGATTTTGGGTAAGGGAAATGTAGACAAGATTTTATCGGGATAATATCGGATCATTGAGCTACAAACTCTATGGAAGTCGAAGGGAAAAAAATCATGATCATTCCGATGGCAACGCGTGACCACCATCCATGCCGGTACTGCCCGCTTTTAAGGGGAACACGCGATTTCGATATCCTGAGAACTCTGAGAGATTCCATATTTTCATTGACGGGGATTTTAGAAGTGCCGGGCAGTGATAGATACAATGTAAACTATCGGGTAGTAACGGGAAATGTAATGGTACTACCGGGTACTGCCGAATGGCAGCTGTGGATTTGTACCCGTTGAGCTTGTAATAACAAAGCGTTGCAATGGAGCACGCCTGCAAACCAAGCTCTGCTCCACGAGGAAAGTGAAGGACAAACTTCAAAGCGCACGAGGACGTTGGACTCTGTTTTACAGCGTTCGAATCCATAGTTGATCGAGGACTAGTAAATTCCCATATGGAGGAAGATAACAAAACCGGGAGTGCGGATGAAGACCGCAAAAATCTAAGCCTCATTCTCGATGTAAATTTATTCCATGTCTTGTGTGTGATGCTGTAGCTATGTCTTGATTTATTACATGCTGGTGGGTATTAGGATAGCCAGAGCGGTATCGAAGGCTATTCATCGTTGGACGCGCCGAGCGACAACCCCCTAAAGTTGAAATGACACTACAATAGATAATAACAATGCGGCAAAAAAAACAATGTTCAGAAGAGTGAGGATGCAATATAATCATAAGTATATGCAACCATTTACTCAAGATCTAAGTTCAACTTTATTATTTTGTTTGTGAAACAAAATCTAAATTGATGCAGCGACATCTGCAATCATAAGACAATATGTTTGTTGGAAAAGGTCGCTTCGGGCACCATCTCCTGCAGATACGGTCTCCGTCTCCTCCATGAACCATTTCGACAATATGAGTGCAACTTCTACTGTCCCAAGTTATGCTCCTTCTGGAGCCCCAAGTCATGCTCCTTCTGAGGCCCCAAGTTTTGCTCCTGAGGGGTATATAATAAACATGCAAAATGAATCTCTGTATGTATGCTCCGTTATACCAGCAGGCACAGTAGCAACTGTGTCGTCGCGTAATATAGCCTTGAACTGGGAGGAGAAAGGACGTTAGATATTAGTGGTTAGAAAGTGGTTTTCTCAAAAAATTGAATTCTTTCACACCGCTTGAAAATTGTTCTCCCTGATACCTCAAAATACTTCGTATATGGGGTTCCCTCTCTGTGTCTAACTACACCGTGATATAATGCGAAAAAATTAGGGACGATTTTAACATAGGCGATGACATTAGCTGGTAGGCATGATGACAGCAGCAAATACACACACACACACACACACGCGCGCATGCGCGCGCGCAAAAGACTTAGTTATGGAACACTATTTCAAACATCAACAGAAGATCCTACAGCACATATTGAATTGTTACGGTACTAAGTCAATATTCAATTTTGCTGCTATGGTGTGGATAAAGTTTTGTCCAAATTTGTATGTGAGAAAGGAACAGTATCTATCATTTTTAGGATTATAGTGACTTTTATCAGATATCCATTTGAAAACTCATTTCCTTGCTTGCGAAATGCTTCTTGATCTTAGTGCCCCTTTGGATGATGAAACCGAGCCACCAGGCAAGGAGCTTCTCAGGTTGCAGAATTAGAAGTAGAACAAGGATACCTTAAGTTGAACATTTAATACGCACACACAACTATCATAATAATACTTAAATGCGCGTTCCCCTTGCGCGCGCATATAAAATCGTAGTGCAAAGATGCCAAAGAGTATTATCCCTGGAGAATCGTCGATGGCAAAGGTGAGCTTCATAATTCCAATGTATCGCTTACATGTTGAAACTAAGAGTGTAGATCGAAGCCAGTGCTAAGAACTATTGTCCTAGCCACTTCACTTTCATTACTACAACATCAGACTGCGTCACAAGAAACGGTTGAAGAGGGAGGTACAGGATCAGAGGAACCCTCCTCCGGCATATTCGCAAAAAAGGAGAAAGATGAAAATAAGGAGGGGAGCAGGAGTATTCCAAAAATGGAAAATCACTCGAAGGAAACCGTTGGGGAGAAAGTTGAAGAAGTGAAGGGAAAGGAGGAAGAGGAATTCATATCGATATCGGTAGGGCAAAAACAAGCATCCATCGGCAACTCAAAAAATGAAACTGATAACAAATGCGATCCTCCTGATGCTATGGTTGGGCAATCTAGTACCCGAGGAGAGACTGTTAATCTCACCGATGAAACCAGTCAAGATGTTTACGAAGGCTTTAAAAAATATGTGAAAGGAGAAGATGTTATCACGGACAGCCACCGAGCAACTCATGACAGTGATGGCAAATATAAATTCAACTTCATTGAGTTGTTTGCAGGCATTGGAGGGTTCAGGTCTGGACTCGAGGCAATAGGCGGACGGTGTGTATGGGCATGTGAGAAGGACAGAGCTGCACGTCTAACCTATCGAGCTAACTTTGTACAAAATCCCTACTACGACATTAAAGCGGCTGATCTCTCAACTATACTTCCGTTTGATGTCCTAACCGCTGGATTTCCATGCCAAGACTTCTCTTCCCTTTCCGATCAAAAGGGAGTGCAGGGCAAGAAGGGGGCATTATTCTGGGAGGTCATCCGTGTTCTTAAAGAGTGTAAACCTCCTGCCCTCTTCCTGGAGAATGTCAAAGGTCTAGTAACTATGCGGAAGGGAAAGACGATGGAATCTATCCTCAATGCCCTCCAAGAGTGCGGTTATTTCTGCACATATAAGCTTATGAACAGCAACAGTTTAGTACCACAGGTCCGGAATAGGGTCTACATAGTCGGTTTTCGAGATCGTGCAACTTTTAAGCGCTTTCGCTTTCCCCACACTCCCTGCATTAGCCCCTCTCCTGCAGTTGGAGACGTGCTTCAATCGAACGATGAGGATAAATTTCTCGAAATCTTTCAGCTAAGCCGATCCCAATGGAAAACTGTGCGGGAATCTAGAGGCACAATAAAGTATGGCCTCAGAAAACGTCTTCTTATGCTTAACGACACCAAAGAATGTGCTGATACGTTGCTTAGAAACTATCGAGTGTCATGGAGGAACATGGCTCAGTTTGTTGTCGATGAAAACTATGATTTCAACGAAGAAATGCCAGGAAGAGCTCGGTGGTTCACGCCACGTGAATGTGCCCGCCTCATGGGATTTCCGGACGGATTCAAGATTCATCCTGATAGGTGGGAGAGCTACAAGCAACTTGGTAATGCTGTTGTTCCCGGTTTTGTTACTTTGATAGGAAGCTTGATCGTGGGTGCCATGGAAGGAGGCTCAATTGAAAACGGGAGACTCGAGAAACACTACATCCGCGGTGCAAGAAGAGCATTGGAGCTTGTGCGGAATTCCCGTCATCCTGGGCGTGTCGAGCAGTTCCTCGCTCGCAATCTCAGTCTTCTCGAATTAGATACGCAACCACACAAGGAAGGAAAGGGAGATGTCAATGGCAGTCAGGAGAAATTGAGGCATCCAGGATCACACCTCCCGATTCAGAACTCAAAATCGCGACGTCATCTGTTCAAGGGCACAATCGGTGCATTTGTTGAAGACGACAGTTGCAAGACAAAGCGTGCAGATGGAGTCTCTCCTGAGGATTTGTCATCTTCATCAAAGTCGTCATCTTGGACATTTCTCCCATCAATGGGAGGCTCATCATTTCCGTTTTCGATTGGCTTTCTGGCAGGTTGTATCGTCTCGGTGTCGCTTTTAATTTGGCGTACCCGCAGTGGTGGTGGCAGCAAATTTGAATTCCAGGACAAGTTTTGGTGATGAATGACCATGACCATGAACAATCAATACTCACTCATTTTGGTTTGCATGCGCGCATCGTGTGCACGGCGTCACGCTCTCTAGCTAACTCTGCGCAACAGACGAAAATCGTCTGATTTAGAGATCGATGAATACAGCGTGCTCGTGCAACGACGGACGCGAGTGCAAGCGGGCACCTGTTCGCTGTTCCAAGCATCAGCATGCATGCATCATCTCATCGTGCAATCATTGCATGTGTGGTGGTGGCGGGGTCAGGCTCAATGCAACTAGCTGTGCCAGCATGTCTGTACGTACTTGCATCACACAACCGTGCGTACGACTACACAACTTCACGTGCCTTCGAACTCAAGACTCATGGGCCCTGTTGGCCTCACGTGGCGAACTTCACGATGAAGCCGCACGCGTGCGCGCACAGCTGCCACCGTCATTAGCAAATGAGACCTGCAATGGCAACAGTGCCAAGATTGATCATGATGCTGATGCACCAACGAATGTGATCGAGAGCGAACCGAACTTGATGGGGAAAATAGAAGTCAGTTGTTCAGTTGTGATTGCCAAGTCTAGAAGTCCCTTTGTTTGCGAACACGTTCATGTCAAAGCAACTGCTGAGGAAGCAATCCATGTTGTTGACTGTCTAGCTGTGCCGCACGAATGCGCTTCAGTGACGTTGCTCTGTGCTAGATTGATTTGTCCTCTCAATGCCAGACTAGCAGAATGGCATGAAGCTGCCCAACTAGCCAAGTTGCCGACACCAGTGACACAACGCACACAACAATGCGCGATTGCGCAATTAGCGATTGCGATGCTGAATGAATCGAACACAAAACGTTGTGCGTGCTGTGCACACGGCGTCTGCACGTGTGCGGTGCACATGGCCTTTCCAGCTTTGCACGAGTGAGTGAACCAGTGAAGAGGTATAGAGGTTCCGTGGGGCATTGATCGTTGAACAAGGAATTGAGCATTGCTAGATTGGTGCATGGACATGCATGTCCCCATGCGTGTAGCCGTCTGCGACATGTGTACATCACGCACTTAGATCACATGCGCCCACAGCTACACATGTGCCAAATGATGGCGCTCACATGCACATTCGGTGCATGTGCAGTGGCTTGTTTGGTGCATGTGTGGACATGAACAGAGCATGTGTGCTTTTTGGCACACGTGGTGTGCATGGCTAGATGGGTGCATGTGTTCCTCACGCGCACACGTGCATGGACACACATGTCCCCACATTGGGGACTCGGGACCACCACAGGTTCCTCCACCAGTCCAGCTAGCCAGTGCACAATGAACGATGAACAAAGCATTGGTGCAAAACCACACGAGCAAGAACCACATGCCAGCACGGGAGACACACACAACACACGCAGCAGTGCCTCAACCAAAATCATTTCGAGGACTTGGTCAGCACCCTGTTGGTGGAGAGTGACACAACCATGACCAGCTGACGTCCCACAGCAACTGAACCAGTGAAGCTAGGAAGCCAAGAAGTGCTCAGTCGCAGCTAGGTGAAACCATCTGTCAACCATGACTTGTTGGCACAGCTACCTGTAGAGTGTGTCCGTGTTCTAGCTGAACATTGAACATTGAACATTGAATTTTCAATTGATGCAAAACCACACGCGCAAGAACCACATGGGAAACAAGCATCACACGTGCAGCAGCGCCTCAGCAAAAATCATTGACTGCCAGACTGGGCAATTGGTTCCGAAGTGAGACACAACAGGAGCACACAAATTCTTTCTTCTAAAGATAAATACCCTCGACATGCATCCTAAGACAACAAATATCCCATGTCGCACATCAAAAACCGGTCTTTCACATTCCGACAGCTGTCGCATGGAACCCGACCCGATGTGGACGTGTGCTATGTGCGCCTTCACGAATCATAGAGTCGATTCAAGTACATATTTATACATTCGTTAATGCAATCAATAGGCATGGTTTTCGTGCTGCCACGCACCCTGTTATATTTGTGACGAACTAATTTCGCTCGGGTTAATGGCGTGGTGCCGGTGATTTTCCTTTCAATGCACAATGTAAAAATTAGAATGCGGGGGATGCGGTGCGCCACAGACTGTGCGGATTCTCAAGGAAGCTGGTGAACAAAAGGGAAAAACCAACCCTGTTGTCATTCGAAAGAAGGTCAACTGAAAACATTACGTGGCGTGCGTGCGTGCGTGCGTGCGTGCGTGCTCTGTCGATACTCAAACATACATCTTTCGTGTTGACGAAGAAGAAAACGTGAATGAATAAAACGTACAAACTAGGTTCCAGCGCATCTGTGGATTTGCCGAATATGCGAGACAGGTGAGTGTGAGTGAAGTTCGTTGCAAAAATCCAAGTTCAGCGTCTTGATTGAGCTTATCATAATATTCTTGATATATTATGTAGAGAATGGCCTTCGTCGTGAGGTTTGCTACAACTGCAAAAGACCGAAACCTACGGTAGCATTATGAGAGGCATTCATATGGCTACTAAGCAAAGTTCATATAAATAGTACATGCACAAACATAACACAGACTCACTGAAAGCTATAACATCTTCGTTCTGTGTCTCTTACCTCCATACCGAACAGGCTGCTCAAAAGAAAAGGCAACAGAAGTCACAGGAAAAGCACAATAAGGTTGATTACTTTTACACGTCTACCACGATATATATTGGTCAATCCAATCTGTAACATGGAGGCAGATTTTGAACTGTAATTTATTGCTAACAATAAAAGAGTAATAGAGAACTGTCAATTAAACATACCCACACACACACACACACACAACACATATACACAAACGATAATAAAATCAATATTAGTGTGTGTGTGTGTGTGTGTGTGTGTGTGTCGTTAATGTGACCTCCTCCTAGATTGTAGTCGCAAAGAGAAAGGCTTTTCTTCTCAAGTTGGCATCTTTAGCACTTGCCAAGGTCGGCTTCGTTCCCGTCAGATTAACACTATATATATATATATATATATATATATATATACAGTCTATCAACGTTCATTACGTGACCTCCTCCTTCTCTTTTGCATAATCACCATTATAGGTGAGAATAAATGCAAAAGCTACTCTCCAAGACTTTGGCCAGGCTGCTCGGATAGTCACGGAATTGTAATATTGCGATATGAGGGTGGGGGAGAGGGGTGTGGCTACATGCATATTTATATCAAGTCTACTCTTATTATATATTTATATATATATATATATATATATATATATATATGTGTGTGTGTGTGTGTGTGTGTGTGTGTGTGTGTTAGATATCAAGCACAGAACTTGCCGCAACCTCCTCCCTCCCGAATAAAGAGAGTTGGAAATCAAGAGGAAAAGAAATCTTTATACTGCGCGGTGACAGCATATCTTGTAGAATCATTGTTTAGAATTATATGCTTCTATACGTGTGTGTACGTGTTGTGCTTGCATATTTGGATCGATGTTGCATACTAGTCCCCATCATTGTTGTATACTATGGTTGATAATTATGCATCAGGTTTGCTATGATAAGTTCTCTGAAAAGTCCTCTGGAAAGACTCGACGTCACAACTGTGGAAAGTAGTGCTAGTAGTTGGAAGTAGTTGCATATAGGTAGCAGCAGCAGCAGCAGGAAGAGGAGGAGGAGGAGGAGGACGAGGAGGAGAGCATTGAAGCAGATAGTACAAGCAATTATTGTGTGATGATGTTGCTGCTGCATATATGGACAAGCAGATGCGGGCACTGTGATATTTGCTCCGAGTGCTTTGCGGATTATGTCAAGATCAGGGTTGTTGAGAGTACAGAATGCAGACGATAGATGCAGTCATATGTGTGTGTGTGTGTATGTGTGTGTGTGTGTGTGTGTGTGTGTGCGTGTACGTGTACATGAAGCTAATCCTGAATAACGACACCTTTTTTTTTGTTTAGAGAGAGAGAGAGAGAGAGAGAGAGAGAGCAAGAGAGAGAGATATGATTCCTTCGCTATATACAAGTACCACTGCCTCGTAGTTGAGTAGTTGTTGGTGCTCTTATTTCCATATCCTATGACTAACCAGTGTTTTCGTGTGTTTTCTTCTTCTCTTACTATTCATCTGCATATAGGTCGATGATGACGATGTCATTCCGTATATTCCCTGTCCGACCCCTGACTGCCAGAACCCGGTAGTAGTATAACAACAGCAACAACAATAATAACAACAAAAACTCTTTGCTACATCTCATATTTGAAGCTCTAATTTTCTTCTTCACTGAGAGCTTAATCGTTGGGGTTGTTGTGTTTGAACCATGCTGACAGGTCTCAGCCAAGGCAATTACATCGTACGTTCAAAGGGGGGGGGGGGGGGCACACCGCACTGCAGAAGAAGAAAAAGAAGAAGAAGAAGATGATAATGATATTATTATTATTAAAATAAAATGGCTATATCTTCCCAATTGTCGTTTTACTTCTTCGCATCAGAGCTTGGTTAGCTTGCTCAACTTTGCTTAGATTGTCCGTGACGATGCTGCAGGTATTTATTGTGTCTTGCAAATGCCATCTTTTTGCACGAATCAAACAGCACGTAGTAGCATCAAATTGGAGACGTTTTATCTCTCCCTCTACACTTCTGATTGCATGCACGAAACAGCAATATCAGCAATGGTGCTATCCTTTTCCCGTTGTGTCTACATTGAATTTTCGTTGTTATGATTATCATCATCATCACCATCATCATCATCATCATAATGATCATCATAATCTTGCAAGAGGCAGCTCATGAGCACAGGGTATTGGGTTGTCTGCAAGAATCATAGCAAATTTCTCTTCGGGTGACGTTTATCAACTGAGTATACGTGTTTGCATTTGTAGTAAAAAGCATAATGCGGTGACATCATTATTTATAATTATCTTAGGGAAGCATGCCCTTTTGGCTTTATTGTTGAAAAGGTACTGCAATGTACCACATCATCATATATATATATAATTATATATACATATATATATATATATATATATCATATATATATATAATTATATATACATATATATATATATATATATATATATATATATAATTATATGTGTGTGTGTGGATATGCGGCTGCCATGTAAACTTCGAAAAGCAGCCACTTTCGGGTCGCTGCTGATAGTATTTGACGTTTGTCGTAACGTTGTTTGCATTGAATTCAAAGGAAGGGGGAGAGGGGAAGGAGCAGTGCTGCAAGGTGTGTCTGATGTCGCAAAAGGTAGAGCCAAAGACAGAAAAATCAGAGAGGGGGGGGGGGGAGGAGGAGGAACAATATGTGTTGTTGTGAAAAACGGACTTTGATATCGAGGATTTGGTGCTTGTGGACGATTCCCATTCTTCCATATGTGTGCGGAATGTTTGTGTGAATGTCATATTTGCTTCATTTTTAACCCCCCCCCCCCTCCCCAGGATTCGATAAGATGCTGATAATTTCAGGTTGTCAGACAAAAAAATGTGTCTGAGGTGGCACTGACTGATATGATTGCAGACGGAATACTTCGGTTTGTGTTGGAAATAGCATAAATGATGATGATGATGACGATGGTGATGATGATGATGATGGTTGTGGTTGAAGGAAAGGCAAGTTGCGGATTTTTTTTGTTTTTTTTCCTTCTTCATTATCATTATAGCTATCTGATAAGAATTGAAATTATTCTTTTTGTTGTCTTTCTCCCCTCCCCCCCTTCCCCCCCTTCCTCCCTCTCTCTCTCCCTCTCTCTCTCTCTCTCTCTCTCTCTCTCTCTCTCTCTATTATACATCTAGTCCTTGTCCACAGTGCCGCACGTACCAGCTTAAAGATAAAGGCGTCTGCAACGTGATTCAATGCCCAGGGTAATAACATCGATACATGTGTGTGTGTGTGTGTGTGTGTGTGTGTGTGAGTGTGTGTGTGTCACAAAACCAACGAGCAGCTGACAAATCCTATGCTCATCCTCTTCTCCTGTCTATCACAATGATCAGGTGCTCTATATGGTGGAATTGGAGAACAAAAGCAACGTTAGTAGCAGAAAGATATAATTCCTGATGATGCTAAGATACGGCGACTCAATCGTGCATGATTATTATCATCATTACATGATGAGCTTTTCACACATCAGCAGTTGTGTCCATTGCAATATGTGACCGAAAATAAAAAGTTTATTTCAGAAATCCTTCGACTGTGCTGTATCTGTCGCACACATCATCTTAGCTAATTGCTGAAGCCTATTGCTTCTCTCACTATCATGATTGGGACTTACCCCCCCCTAAGCATATCGATGCGTGTTGCTGCTTAGGGGTCCTACCTCTCGATCACTCAAGCTAAAAGCACGTTCCAACGGCACCCTTGTAAGAGATAATATATTAATTTATACACACATATATGTGTGTGTGTGTGTGTGTGTGTGTGTGTGTGTGTGAAAGAGAGAGATATAGAGAGAATTTGAGAGCGAATGCAGATAGATTACCACAGACTTTGAACATATAGCACGCGTTCTTGTTACCATTTTGATTCAATAACACTCACGGAAATCTTTCAATTTGTTCTCCAAACGCACAGTCCAGAATGAATGGGTTGATACAGTTATTGATCGTTAAGCATCTATCCCTATCCTCTCCGTTGTTTCTTAATCTATGCTATTACTATCATCCCTAACCGTCATTACCATCATCATCATCACCATTCATTGTAGTGGGAACCTGGTGAGCTAGAGTACCAGCAGCAGCTGGAACGCACGGTACTTCAGAACGATTATTACACAATGATAATTTATTCTTATATGAATGCTACGTGATCAATGATGTCGATCTGTGTGTCGGCATTGGCCATCGATAACATCTTGTTGTTAGGATCCAGCTGCGTTTCAACGGTTATTGGAGCAGAATGGGGTCGCGTACGATCCCAACTATCAAAGAGGAGGTGGGGCGGGGGCGGGGGGATTTTAATCATTAACTACTGCGTGCTCAAAAGCATACTATCTGGCTATATGGAGAACAAATGTGGGAAAGGACACTAGCATTCACCTTGTCATCATGTTGTGTCATCGCATGTTTAGCAGCGCCTATATGCACGCATGTAATGCATAGCTAATGATGCGTCGTATCCACAACCCGCATAGAATGGCACGTATCGTAAACGATAATGATTATGATGTTACGCAGCCGTCAGGCACGTCATGTAAACAAAGCGCATGCGAGCATGCTATGACCCTTATTTTTAATTCAATTGACAATATTGTTTCTACTATGTACGTTCTAGCGTTGTCTGCATGTCTGCATCCGCCATGGGCGTGAGTGTTGTGCCATCTTCGCCCCTATCGACAGCACATGCATTAATGATTGTGTCCGTGCGACACACGCCTACGCACACATACATACACATTTAGATATTAGCGTCAGCATGCATTATGGCAAATGCGTATATGAGTACATATAGCTAATAAAATCAACGTACAAAGCGCGACTTGTCATCGCATCGCATGCGTAAGATAACTAGATGTGCATGCATGCATTGACACTGCCGATTTATCTAGAGATGCCCACATTGTATCGAACACGAAATGATTCATGATGAGAAATTCCATCATTGTGTCGGCATATACTTTTGAACAGTCTGCGTAATGATTGCCCTTTGCTGCATCACTAACTTACCAAAAGCATAGCTATTTATCTAAAAATTGCAGCGCGGCTCAGACGAACAACTTCATCGAGTCCGTCATTTATGTTTTTGAAGAGCGGAACGCCGTACCGTCTCGCAGTATCGAAAGCATATGCTCGTCCTGTTAACATCATGGACAAACTTGATTACTTTGATGATATTTTTGATGATATGTGCGAACGCAAACAGTCAGTTCATGATCGCACTCATTGTTTCTGATGCTATCGCGGAGTACAATTCGTTGGAAAACACGGAATCACAAATCAAGCACGGTCGCTTCGGAAACCATTTTCGGCGACCACTTCCCCCCACCACTCCACCACCACAAGAGAAATATTACCTCTATTCAGATCTTTCCTCACAGCAGGTTCAAGCTCTTTAGCTTTCTGGCTATTCTCATCTATCAACTGTATAACCGCAACCAGTTGTCTTCCTGCAGTAGCGAGCTCCACTACCTCCAACATGGACGCTACAGCATTCGTCTTATTATCTATCACAAAGAAGAGAATTCCAGCTGTTTCCTTTTCTTTGGCTTCTATTTCTACCAAATCAGGTGTCCATTCATCCACCTAGCAACAATATAAGCATGTGATTCGAAGCAAGAAAGATCGACGTAAGAGAAAGCACCCGACCCGACCGCATCCCTCCAAGCTTACCAGAACACGCACACACACGCGCGCGCGCGCGCACACACACACGGCTTTGGCCACAGCATAATCAAAGGCATTCTGGGTACTACCTGTGGATTGTAGTATGGTATATGACATTGCTTGAGCTTTGGTATAGCAATGTCTTTTCTCCAAGTTGTGGGATTGCAGCTTCCTATTGATGATGATGATGATGGTGATGATGGTGATGATCCTCGTGATTAGTTAGTACTCTTCAATAAGTATTTTGGCATCATAATAGCATTGGAGATTCATTTTATCATTCACACACAATATAAGGCGGAGTTGCGAACAGACAGAAATCAACCACCTCCAAGGAAGACTTTTCTCTTGCTCGCATTCATTGCCAGACTATGTCGTCTCTTGGGATATTTCATGTTCAGCTTTCGCATCCAGGAACGTATTTGTGAGATTCCGGCGACCATCTTCATTTTCTGAATATTGGGACATAATAATAATATCACCGCCAAGAAATGCACTCTGTTCTCTCTCATATATATAGATATGCGGTTGCATATCCACCAAATATAAAATCTTTCAGCATCAAGTTCCGTGAAGAAACGTTGTAGTCACGACACCTGTCTGGCCACACGCTTCTCGTAGCCAGAGCCATCTTTCTGATCTTCCATCAGCTGTTTTATGTCCTATATATGGCATTTGAATTAGTCATATTATCATCGCAAAATTCTCCTAATATAGCTTCTTTCCCTTTACTAAAGTATTTTATGGTATCTATCACCCATCCGGCAAATCCAGCAGGTGTTTCTGTTTCCGCTCTTGCATAAACAACTTGCGACTTCACTCTGTTAGCGCCTATTTTATGATCGATGGAGACAACACCATTTTTAATACCCAATGAAATGATTTGCTTATTTCTAAGGACGAAAATTGCTGATGTATTTTGTGGGATGTTAGCTTGGTATTCTGAAATTACCATCTTCTCCGATCCATGCGTATATAACGTTCCATGCCTATAAATAGCACATATAGGTTTTCTTCTTTCAAGCTTATAGGTTTGGCATGGAGAAATAAAAAATGACAAAATCTATATTTATGATCATATGCAAAACTACTATTCTCTGTGCCACATTCTATCTTACCCTTTCTCTCACAGCTTTCGAAACATCCTCATTAAGAGCCGTCGTCAAGGCTTGCTGAACCTAGGTGTAGCGAAGATGATGAGCCATTGAGGGCAGAATGATCTTGCAGCATTCTCTATCTAAACACCCAAATCGAGCATATTAAGGAGTCGTTTTTACCTCTGAGAAGGTGCCGGCGGTCTCTCCTTTTCCATCTCCAGCAAAAACCTTCAAGTATGCAGTGTTACATTCGTAAGAATAAATGAGAGCGCGAGTAAGAAGAGAGGGAAGTGAGGGGACCGTGTTTTTGTTAGCATAAAGACAGCACTACACACACCACCACCGCTGCATTATTGATCTTTGCCTCTTTTTACCCGCTCTTGAATTCTATCGAGGTTTTTGAGTTTCGCCTTCAGTTTATTGGCCTTCTTCTTTTGGAACTCTACATATCCCTCGTCGATCTTCCGGAAGAAATTATTTCTAAAAGCTCCGAATATAGAGCACACGTATGTTACGACTGTGATGAAGGAAATCCTGAGTACGCTAGATCCATGTGCCTGATTGGAAAACAAATGTAGCTTTTCAGATAAACATTTGACTGTGATTTACTTCGTACGGGTTGTTGTCAACGAGTGGTACTGATTTAGAATTTCATCGTAGTACCCAATCTCCAAAGGGAAGGCTGCACAATTGAATGATGAGCGCCAAGGTGTTTCCAATCTGCGTGCAATACAATGCAACAATTGGTGGTGACGATGCTATTCAGTACGTTATAGCGTTTGTGGAGATGTTGGTAGAGCTCACATACCCCTGTTTGATATTCGCCGGCTCCGAAGAACAATGGCATGAAGAGGTACAAGTTGACTATCTGTAGCATTATTGTAAAAGAGATTATTCTTCAAAGGGAAGATGGAACGGTGCTGTGGTTTCTGTTTATGTATTTAACGAGATAATCCAAGTTACCATCATCATTATCACCAATATCATCATCACCATCATCATCATCATCTAATGTGCTGTTGTTTCACCATAGGCTCAGTAGCATCGTAGCAAGCCCATGACTGCTCGTCCTCAACCGTTGTACATGATTCTTGTGTCAGCTGGGGGAAGGAAAATAACAACACTTAACAACACTGAAGCAAATTTATATTTGTATCATCAGGCCAACAACAATCAGCACAGCATCCACCCCCCCACCCCACCATTCCCTACTTACCGTCAGGCAGCATACTACGATAGCAGCGGCTACTACGATAAAACCTGAGGATGTACCCAAAGTAAGCAACATTAGCCTCAATATGTGTGAGAATAGTTGATCAAATACACGCTCTTGCCTCTCTCTCCCTCCCTCCCTTGCGCCACCCATGTTGTATCTTACATAGTACTGAGTCCCAGATCCGGTCATAAAGAGGCGGGTAGGCGTATGATAGAATGAACATCGCCAGACAGGGACAAATAATCAGGACGTACAATAACACCTAGTGATTGGCAATGTAGAAAACTCTTAGACCGATGACGATGAAACTTTGAAATGGCGTCGTTACTTGCAAGCTAATGTGCTGGTCACTTATGTTCCAATACCACGATATAGAGAGCATCAGCCAGGAAAAACTATATGAAATCAAGTCTCAGTGGTGACGACAAATGCAACGCAATGAGCAAAGAGGCAGAGAATCATTACAATGATATGAAGAAGAAGGGCTTTGAGTACGTCCTATACTGCATCAATCGAAATTGTTCAATTTCCCCCGAGCTCTCAAACTGTTTATAAAATCAGGATATCATGATGAGCATTTGAAAGAATAAAGCCCACGAACTGAAGACCTTGATCTGTGTCTTTCTTTTCAGCCCCATAAAGCCTCCAGTGGAAGACAATAACATCATCTGCTCACACAGGAAGTTGTACATGCACAATGTTATGCATAACCCATCATATTGTATATGAAGTACTTGCATTCATTACATGATCAACGGACTGCCATCGCACAAGGTTCTTGGGTTTGCTATTCCTTGCTTGTCGCGGTAATCTGGATGGACGCCTCTTCTTCATCTGCAAGGCTTTGCATTAGTTGATTGTTGGATGTGTTGTCATCATGCGCGGGATATCTACCTCGGGTAGTGCGAAGGCTCTGTCACTTCTCTGTTGTCGTACAATCAACACCACAAAGAAATTAATAAGTACGTGCTAGTAAGCATCTTTGTGGGCGGAGCTCATGTACCGCGTCAGTCCTGCCAGGAGCTGCATTTGCGTTTCCAACATCTGATTTGCTATTTCTTTTGCTCGATTCTACAAGGGGTTGTCTGCTGTCCCGTGTTTTATTCACAGGAACGCCAATTACCGGAGATGAAGTTACACCAGGTCGTCCCTGAATAGTGGCAGCGGCAGTAGTGAAATCATAATCGTCTTATATGCTAATTTAAGGTATCCGAGGATGATCACTCATAAATCTATGAATCTCAAATTTGTACAAATATGGTTGATAGTTTAAGGTGTTCCTTTCATTACCGTTGAATCTATTTCTCCGTTTACTGCATTAGGAATATTTACCTGCATTTAGGGGGGGAAAGAAGAGGAAGATGATGATGGCAACTCTTACATGGCAGTGTGTGTGTGTGTGTGTGTGTGTGTGTGTGATAGTTCCCATCAGTTCGATTCGGCACATAGGTCAAAACACACAGGGGCATTACTACCATCTGTGCAGAAGAAAGAGAGTACTCGCCTCAAATCAGAATTTATATTTCATAAAACAATGCTTTGAAGATTTTGAGGGGTTCACGTATAGATCAGGTCAGCAATATCCTCTTCATACGATCCTTTTCATCTTCATCATCATCGTCACCCCTATCTAACAAGGAGCTTCATTGGTCGGAAGGGGAGGATGGGGCCAGTGCTTCACACACTTCGTGTTATAATTTCAACTACTGTTTCCAAGAAGTTTCACCGATATATTTTTGACAGAAAGAACGCTGCATCCTCGGGGGTCAGCGTCAGTTTCATTCCCTCAGTTAC